>OZJO01024258.1:0-28014 GCA_900406225.1 Acrobeloides nanus | reverse complement strand
TTAAAAATGGCTAAAAAGAGTTTTCTGTTCTAAAAACTTTAATATGATCTTTCCGTATTTATTAAAAAATTTATAAATGCTATAATGGATTATAAAAAATGGGCCGGTTAGGGGCCTTTTTTGGCTATACAGTATGTTCAATAAATCTACGACGATTTGAAAATTCGAGGTCTCGACGACGAGAACGACTTTTGCCATGCGGCTTTTTTTAACTTTTTGGACCACCGATGTAGTTTTTAAGGGGATCTTTATGAATTTTTAATTTTCAGCTCAATAAGGGCACCTTCCCTCTTCCCTACTAATACAATAGCTCAAAAATGGTGATAATGTACTTATATTTATAGTCAAAATCAAATTTCCTTTTTACAACAATAATTTTTTCCAAGGCGGAGCCTAACAATATGACTCTTTAATCTCACCGTCAAGCTTAGTTTTTTTTACAATTTTTATATGGGCGTAACTTTTTTGTGGCAAAAATATAAACTTATTTATTGTAAAATGAAAGAAAGAAGTAATCCTGTATTACCAATAAGTTTAAAGAATGAACTCAAGAAAACTCAATTTTTTCTTAAAGTCTCCGCCTATACAAAGACTATTGTTTATAAAAGAAACAGATATATAAGTCCGTTTGATAATTTTAAAATCGGTCCCAGGAAACAAGCTAAATGAGTTTGTTTTTACATGATTTTCTGAATCGCTAAAATTAAGCTGTAGACACACTAGGAATCGAACCTATAGTCTCAACGTTGGTTAACTTGCCAGTCGGACGGAATCGCTCCTTACACTAGTTGGATAACTTTTTTTCACACTTCATATGAAACAGACTACAGGGCATAGGTTACCAAGGGAGGGGGTACAGTACCCCCCTCACCACTCATCCTCGGACTTTCCGCTTTTATAGTCATTCATCCATCCATCATGAGGGTTCGTGTACCCTTCCCCCTTATAATTCATTCATCATATAAATTTTTGAAAATTTTATCATGTACCCCCCCCCCCCTTGAAAGGCCATCCATCCATCCTGAGGGCCCGGTGTATCCCCCTACTTGTAAACTATGCTATAGGGTGCCCCAAAAAGGACACTTTTGCAATTTTTTCAAGTTTTTTCATTTTCACCAAAATAACCCTAAAGCGGTTTTGCTATGAGATGAATCGATTGTGCGCATTATCGAGCCTTGAAAACGCTTCCCTGGCCCTGTATCAGCCTATTTTCGCTTCAATACACATATTGGGGAAGAGATATGTGTATTGAAGCGAAAATAGGCTGATACAGGGTCAGAGAAGCGTTTTCAAGGCTCGGCAATTAGTGCAATCATTCCTAGCATAGAAAAACACTATATAATTATTTTTGTGAAGATTAAAAACGTTAAAAAATTTGAAAAATCTCTCAAAAATCGTTTTTTGGGGGTACCCTGTATGTTTTTTTGTTATATTAGGTTGAATTCAGTGTTGAAAAAGGGGGGAGGAGGGGAATCGGCCAACGCCAAAAAACCAAATTTACTCTCTTACTATCGTACTAAAAATTTATTATTCATATTGTGAGAAAAGACTATATAAAGCATAATATTTAGAAAACATATTGGATAGAGCACCGAAGTTTCGTTCATGCTTGCTGTATGATGAATTGTCAAAATATGAGCAATTCAAATTGTCAAGAACAAATACCATTGAATTCGCAAACCCATGAAAACAATCTTCCATATTTGTTTACCCTTGCTAAAGATGAAGATTTTGTTGAATTTACTACACCAACAATTGATAGAACTTGCCAAGACTTATTGAAAGATTGGAAGTTGGATCAAGAAACGAAAAAGTAGGTGGTACCACCCAACATTACCTACTGAATAGGTGGTGATATCATCCATGGATGGTGTGTGGTGATGGGTAGTACCTTTAAGTGATTTGTATTAAGAAACCTTTTAGGGAGTATATCTCTTCTAAGATAACTTCCAGTTGTCAATTCAAAACATTCCATCAGACAGGCCCGTAGCCAGGAGGCACTGGGGCACGCTAAAAATTCAACCATTACATTTTCATTATGATTTTCTTAAAAAAAAACAACCTTTCTGAGAAAGTGCCCCTACTTAGTCGATCATTCTCCCTACTCCACTGCAGTGGTGTAGACAAGAGGGCAGATACCAAAAAATAGTTGTCTGCCAGGAATTGAGAGAGCACTTTTCTAATAAAAGTCATTTTTGAAGGACAATTTTTTCGAAAATCGGAAAAAACGTCATTTTTAATTGACAAATTTTCAGGCATGGAAGGAGGCATTGGTCCCCGGTGCACTCCTACCCCTCTAGCTACATCCTTGGCAGGTACCTCCTCCTAGTAGGCTGAAATTTAAAAAAAATTCCTAAGGGTCCTCCCTTATTTTTGGGGAAAAATCAGCCTTTTTTGGGTAAGTGTCCCCCCCCCAGACGATCCTTTTGCCTACACCACTGTCCCCCAAACCTAAAAGAGTTGTGCATCCTCCTCGACAGCTAAATCCTGGCTATGACCCTACCTTCTTATCAGTCTCCAATACCTAAAACCCCTGAACACAAAAATTCAGATAATTTGGATTTTTGAAAATTCGAGTTTTTTACTTCTTGATCCTCTTGAGAAAACTCGTATTTACAAAAAATTTTAGTGAAAAAATGAGACTTGAAAAGTAATTCAAGAATATTCTCTGGGAGTTTGATGGGCAACAGCTGACAGATCTTCTTAGCTTCTCAAATAATCAATTATTACTCTCAGAGCAATTGTCGGCTTTACAATCGGGGTTTATCGTCTCTGGGCGTTTTGAGTTGCCAAGATAATAGTGATGTTTTTAAACCTTTCTTCATCCGAATGTAGACAAATGCACTTGTAATGTGGAATTACCTCTAATCTTGAATTATTTTTTTCTTCGATTGTTTTTGATGTCTAAGTTTTCAGTAATATGGCGCCATACATGAACAAGGAGGGGGGACAAGTTACCTCGAGGCTATATGGAGTCGACTAAAAAAGGACCTTTTTTTAGCCTGAGGTAGTTTCTAGTCGGCTTCGCCACTCCGAGGATATATGAATCTTTAACTTTTGGCTCGATGCTAGCTACATGAGGCGGGGGGGGGGGGGGGGGGGGGAGAGACAGTCCCCCTCCATTGGTAATGTATGTATGGCGCTATTATTGTTTCCATGGAAGCTTATGTAAAATTGAAAAACCGGAAAATCTTGATTTCTCTATTTTTCGATTTTTTCAAAAATTTTCATGGAAAAATAATAGCACCATCGTGTTCCTCGCATAAAAATGTGGGTATGCAAAAATTTTCATGAATTTTGACAACAAAACAAAAAATGACTTTTTGCGAACGATTGAACCCTTACCCTATGAGTGAAGGCCGAGCACGTTAGCCAATCGGCCATGGGTCAAACCCCTAAAGCCCCATGACATGATATTCGTTTTGAAGCGCTTGGTAAGATGAGTCAATCGGCGAAATTTTTTTAAATTTAACCTTTGCCTGCATCTTTTCGAGATCTTGGTGCGCCCTGGTAGCTATTTGTCCAAATGGGTAGGCTTTTAGCAAGAATGTAATCAAGATCTAGACGTCGGAGAGGGTCACTACCAAAATTTTTAATATTAAAATTTTGGAAACTTTACATGGGTGTTATGTTTTAGGAATTTTAAAATTTTTTGGCCATATGGGGCTCAATTGACCCCATGACTCCCCCTTTACGTGCATGTCTTTTAGGGATTTTTTGTTTCGTTGGTTCATAAGTTATTTTTTAGCTCTACTCGAGATCCTATCAATAAGATGATAAGCATAAACGGTGTAACATTTTTTTATCCACTTATAACTCCCGATTTTTTATTTGCATCAAGCAATACAAATACATCACCGACTGTTTCAACGGTTTTACCGCCAACCCCGAGTGATGAGTCTACACGGGCTAATCTTATTCAAAATTTAAAGAATATTGATGTGCCAACCAGCAACATTGACGTACCGGCCAACAGCGATGATTTGAACAACATTGACATACAACCATTGAACAACATGAGCATCATTGGTGTGCCGGAAATTAGTATTGTTGATCACAATTCCTCGGCGCCAATTCCAGAAGTACAAGTCTCCAACAATGAAATCCCAAAAGAGCATCATCAACGTTTAATCAAAAATAAAATATCATGTGAAATTAACGTGAGTAATTAAATGGTGTCACATTGAAATGACTTCCTCTTTAGGGGTCACCCAGATATTACGTAATCAACTTTTTGGTGGTTTACCCCTCTCCCCCCAACGTAATCACCAAAAATGCACTAACGTAATCAATTCTTATAAGGAGGGCCGAACCCCCCAACATAATTACGTAATATCTGGATGACCCCTTAAATGGAATCCTACCAATTCCCTTGATTTTAGTTGATGATGCAAAAAGGGTCTTTAAGATTACAAAAGAGGTCTTTAGGGTACTATCTAGACACCCTGCTAATACTTAGCGTTCGTTGCAGTAGCGGAGCCAGAAAGTCAGGGGGTATGCTCCATCTTCACAAACGGGGGGGGGGTCAACAGAATCGAGGAGCTTTGGGAAAACATAAGGGTCCCCCTTATGTTTTTTCAATTTTTTCCAAAATTTTTTGAAAAAACGTAAGGGTGCTTTGACGCTATGGTTGAAAATGCTAGAAAATGTTAAATTTGTGGTTCAAAATGCCAATTTTTGTTGGAAAATGTGGAATTTTAACCATAGCGCCTCGGTGAGGCAATTATCAGAATTAACAAAATTATATTTAGCCAATGTTATATATTCGAGGACTTCATTGTACCATGACTGAGGAAAAGTTAAAAGAAAAATGCGATCAATATGGAAAAATTATCTCTATTAATATCATCAAAGATAAAAAAACAAAAGAAAGTAAAGGATATGGTTTTGTCAAATTTGAGACTCAAGAGGCAGCGAGAAGTGCTATAAAAGGTTTAAAAGGAAATAGTATTCATGCAGAGTTTGCAAAAGTATGCTTTATTTGAAACATTTTTTCATAGTTTGAAAAAATACCAGGCACAAATGCGAGTCACCCGCCCCCACGATTTTTTTGCGAGGGTGTTATTTGAAATTTGAGCAGAGAGAATGGGTGGGGGATTTTTTAGCTACAATCCTACCCTATCTCATCTCCCTCTCCCGTCCGCAGAAAGTCAAAACTTTCGGGGGTTGAGAGGGAAAGGGGATGTTTGTACACATGTGATTAGGAATAAGATGTTTAAAATATATATTCAAATTAAAATAAACTTTCGTAGCCTTATATTTCCTTAAAAATCAATAAATCAAATTTTAGAAGCGAGGACCTAAAATTAAAAACAAGACCCCTGAAGAATTATTCGCAAAGGAACAAAAAAGGTTAGATTCACTCAGAAAATCTCAAGCAAAGCATAGAAAAAAACGAAAAGGACAGGTTAGCTAGAATTTAACATATTGAGATTGAAAATTGTTTTTCCTAATATCTATGCCCTCATCCTCAACTCTCAATACCTCGAACTGCGATTCATCTTTCACTAGCAAAGTCGAAACAAGTTCATTGAATTTGTCAGATTCTTTGCTAGTTGGAAAAAGTGCGATAGCTTTACAATCTTTCTTTTCATTTAGCAGTTTTTTCACAAAAATTTCGTGGCGTGCGGCAAAATTGCTGCGGGTGGAAATATGTCCGGTTTGTATTCGACCAAAAAGTTACATAGTTTAAAAATACAAAGGTACCATAATCATCTTGCACTGTAATAAAACGCTTGCAAAGTGCACGGATATCATTATTCGTAGGGTGATACAATGGTGTAAGGAAAATCATCGGCAAAGGGGATGGGCGCTTTCACAAAAAAGTTTTTCAAGAAAAATTTAATAAAAAAACGTTAAAAATAGGCAAATTTTACAAAGAAAAGATAGGTATTTTAACGAGTTAAAGCCATTAATTTAAGATGGTCTTCATAAACCCTGCTAATATCATTCAAATACTCAATGAATATGTTTCAAGTGTTTCAAATCTTCAACCTACAAAAAATATATCGGACGAAGAAAAGGATNAACGGACTTCAGATTCGTGTTCAGCGACCCCGAAAACCTAGGGTATACCACGGTTTCAAAAATTGATTCGAATTTTCGTTACTATGGCCACCCCAGGTTTGACATTTCGAGACATCGTCTCTTAAAGCCTTTAATTTAAGATGGTCTTCATAAACCCTGCTAATATCGTTCAAATACTCAATGAATATGTTTCAAGTGTTTCAAATCTTCAACCTACAAAAAATATATCGGACGAAGAAAAGGATATAGCTAAAAAATTTATTCAGAAATTGATAAAGGAAGAATTAATTGATGATAGGATAAAGAGTGAGCTGAATGTTTTAGCCTCAACTTCACAATCCTAAATAAAAATACGGTAAAGCCTAAATGATGTTTATTTTGTTATAAAATTGTATTACCTCTGTTTCAAGCTTTTTTGAAACTGGAAGATTTTAAACCTTGGCGAGATTCCAAAAAGCTGGATGCGCATGGCCGGATGGATAGTTCTGGTCATTCTTGTTATTGGTACGATTTGTAGATCGAAATTTACATTTTCGTGATTCGTGAAAAGTTGGAAAAGCAATCCCCTTAGAATTATATGAAATTTTTGCCTATTATTAGTTCTTGGAGTGCCCTAACCATTCGGCCATCGCGCCCAGCTTTTTGAAACCTCATCATGGCTCAGGTTTATGCTTTAAAATTTTCGATTTTGGAATAAATGCGTCAAACATTTCAATACTTTGTAAATTGTATAAGTTTATGTTTTATTTTGCTGTTAAAAAATACATTTATAAAATTTATTTAATAAAGTTGAATGCGTCATTAACGATCTGAAAGTCTACAAACATAAAACCAGTAATTTTTGTTAAAGGGAGTGCGGTTTGCGGTCACTTTGTGCAAAGTGGGGTCCCCCCTCTTTAAAAATTTTGACATTTACAATATCAATCCAGTTTTGAAAATGCTATATTTTCAGAAAGTATCAATTTTACTATAGAATCCCCTTATTTTTGCCTAGTTTTTGCCCACAATGATGGTTAAAAACGTTAAAAAACGAAAAAATGGAAAAAATTGAAAATTTTAATGATAGCTTCTTGAGCACTTGTTTTTGTTCTTGCATCTCTTTAACTAATCTATTCGATGCACTTCTTTGAGTAATCACTTGGCTATGACTAATATTTGAAGTCAATGTTAAAAACATATCACTCGCCAAAGCAGATGGACAAACATGTGACTTTTCTATTTTTTGTACCCGGAAGTTTATTTTTCTAAAATGAGCCCTCTTACATTACAAATGATTTCAACATTTTTCTTTTTTTGTCAACAAGCAAGAAAACCTCATGATTAAAAGGTGGTAGGAAATATGTATATGTAGTATCTCAGTTTTTGGTCTAAAAATGAAAACTTGTATATATTCTCTGATATTTTATTGTTGTTTAAAAAGCGTTATTGGTGCGAAAATTTTGTTTTACAGCCCAACTTTTAGTAAAAGCCATATTTTATATAATGGAAAATTGGTTGATTTATTGGTTAAAGATGGGCATGATGTGGTAGGTAGTTCATACTCTACCATGCCCTAATCCTATCCTGCTCTAATTAAACCACAACCCTATTCTAACTCTGCCCTGAACCAATGATGGCCCGTTTACGGTCTTCGATTCCTGATGTGGAACCGGAATCGCAAAAACTTTTTGGGTGGAATATTTATCAAATTTTCGAACAAATTTATCAAATTTTCACTAAAATTTTTTCATCAACTTCATGATTTTCCCCCTAATCTACCCTAACCTGCCATAAACCTATCCTACCCTTACTATAAGACCCTATATGTGTCAACTAACTTTAGGTTATGGTCATGCCCGAATATATGCCACTTTTATTGAATGGCACTAAACTAGGCAAGGTTTTCCTCATCCCCAATCTTGGTGGAGCCTATACCCATGGTGTAGACTCTCTAGGTGACGATATGTTTTCATACGAGTATGACGCTGTCAATGAAAGGATCAAATTTGAAAAAGTGCTCAATAGTGCTTGTGAAGGTATACACATCCCTTATCGTTTATTCATTTCCTGATTTAATAAAAGTTATTTATTGAAACGATTGATCAAACATTTCAATTCAAACTTTTTCCGTTTATCGATTTTTGCGGAAAAAGAATTTTTTAACTATATTTTCCCTCAAAAATCGTCAATAAACAACTTTCATTGGAACAGAGAAATGGTATTGATGTTCATGATATTGACCCAAAAAAAATTTGTTTGAAAATTTGTTTAGAAGTCATGCTAAAACAAGAAGAGCTAGACCAACTTAGACAGTACAATTTCGACCTGGCTATAACAGAGATGATCGACTTTTGTGGAGTGAGTTTGATGAGATATATAGGGATAAAAAACCATATATGGTTATCCACAACACCAATACATGATGTGGTCTTACATAGTCTGGGTAGGCATAAAAATTGATAAATACGAAATTTCGACCTAGGAGATCATATAAAAAAAAATTTATTTAGGCATTCCTAGTCCACCTAGCTATGTCCCAGTTTCCGAAGAATCTCCGTTTGGCCCAATAATGACTTTTAGAGAACGTATTTCTAACCTTTATATGTACCTAACCATGTATAGAATCTGTCACATGAGTGCCAGTCATGTAAGGAATATGCAAATTTTGACAGGAATAACGATTTTTTAATCGACCTTTGATTCGTGTACCCCACCCTCAAACAATCTAACCCGGTAATGCGCACGATATAATGTAGGCATGTTTTCATGGAAAAAAGTCTATTTTCCACTCAAATAAGTTATTCTGATTCCAAAAATGTGAAAAAAACTTTTTACCCATGTACCCTCTTAGAGCTAGAACGCATTAAAGTCAAAAGCTTAAAAAAATTTTCTAGGCCGGTAGATAAATTTTTTTGCTTAAATTTGCTTTTTATATTGTAGTTTAGACTATGAGGAATTTAAAAAAAAAATTTTAAGGTCAGGCGATTTATGGTCGTAGAGATAATGAATTTTTAAATTTATGCAAATTTCGTCAAAATTTGACCTTTTTTCAACATCTCTAAAATGCATAGAAAAATCCGTTTTCGATGAAATTTTTTTTCATTTATAGATAATCAAGCCTGGCCTACACGAATCACGCGTTAATTTCTTGATCTCCTGGTCAACCGACAGCAGATTTATGCAACAAAAAAAGCAGAAAAAAAGTTAAAACACTTTTTATCTTAGGCAAAGGTATTGTGTAGAAGCATGTCTATGTGTTGGCACTAAAACATATCGATTTAGTGCCAAAGCACTAAAAAAAGTTGACGATTTTTTATAATTTGGTAGCATGAAACACGAGCTTTCAAATAAGACCAAAATCTTAGCTGTCAGATTTATATTCGTAGAGATATGAGTTTATTATTACTTTTCGACAACATAAAACTTCATAAGGCCATATCTCGGAATCTACAGAGAATTTTTCAAAACGGTTTTTTGCAGGAGTTAAGGGAAAGTCTCAGGTACATTTTGCAAAAGACCGCGTGTTGCGACTCGTCAACTGTAAAAAGTTAAAGCGAAAAAACCCGTGTCTCCCAAATGTGCATTTTCTAGAAAAAATACAAGCCCTGCCAAAATACAAGTTTAGTCAAACTGGCTGTTCAAAAAATATGCCGGTCCAAATTTTCCCGACGTCACCGAGATCGCTGCCGAAAGCAGCCTTGTTTTCGTAAATAGCGATGAATTTTTGGATGCCGCTAGACCCATTTTGCACAAAACTATTTACATCGGAGGTATTGGAATTGGTGAGCCGAAGCCTCTCGAAGAGGTAAGGGTGCTAGAAAGTTTTTTGTTTAAATTAAAAATTTTTTAGCCTTTCAAATCCTGGATGGAGAAAGGTAAAAATGGAGTAGTTCTGTTCTCTTTTGGGACTGTTGTCCCGACGTTGGCGTTGACGCCCGAGAGAAAGCGAGAAATTTTTCGGGCTCTCGGTGAATTTGAAAACTACCATTTTATAGTGAAAATTGACAAAGAAGATGATCTGGCTAGGGAGCTGGCCAAAGACGCAAAAAATATCGATGTGATCGAATGGGTGCCACAAGCAGATTTGTTGGGTAATAAAAGAAAATTTTTAAATAAATTCATATGATGCAAAAAAGTTGGGGTTGTAAGCCTAAGGCTAAGCCCAAGCCTAAGCCCAAACCCTTTAACAACCATCATTACAGGTGATGCCAGAATAAAACTCTTCATCATGCATGCTGGAAGTTATGGCTTACTGGAAAGCGCGACGAGAGGAGTTCCCGTCATAACCATCCCCATTTTCGGGGACCAGATGAGAAATGGAAAGATTGTCGAATACCATGGCTGGGGTGTACATATCGACAAGACCAATCTTGGCTATGCTACTCTCAAAATTGCTATCAATAAAGTTCTTAGCAACCCGAGGCAAGAATTTTTGAATGGTACAAAAAAGTCTTTTCTCTGCTAAAATCGATTTTTGAGAATTTTAGCAGGATAAACGAATTTTTAAATTCTGATCTCAAAATTGTGTTCTACGTCCCGAAAAATTTTAAGTACCATCATCCCTATATAAACAAAAAAATTTGAAATTTGCAAGTTTTCGTGTCAATACACAGCTTTATGTCATATTTTTAATTTTTTAATTCAGTTACAAGGAAAATGCTGTCCATATGTCAAAATTGATGAAAGAAAAGCCATTTTCGCCGGAGGAACGATTTCTCAAATGGACGAATTTTGCAATCAAATATGGAAATATTCCAGAACTTCAATTAGAAGCAGCTCAGATGGGCTTCATAGAATATTTTTGTTTGGATATAATTTCTATTGTGACTGTTCTACTATGCTTAATATTGTATTTAAGTTATCGCTTTGTTAGGTTTATAGTATCTTTGTTTGTGTAGTTGTGGAGTTGGATAAAGCATTGCATAAAGAGACTAAACTAGTAGGCTGGCAGTAGCCTAACAGCTGCTACTTACCCAAGAATAGGCTACATAAAAACACATTAGAGGTGGGGGCTACATTTCTATCTTTTGAAATTTTAATAAAATGAAAAAATAGTAGTGTTCGTAAAATTTTAACCCTGATTTTCACGGTTTCAGTTTTAGTGTATATTTTTTTAGCAAAAAAGCTATAACTTTGTTGGAAAAAATCGATTTTGGTAGAGAGAGAGTAAATTTTTTAAAAATCGACAGCTCCGAAAGTTGTAAAAAGTGAAACAGAACAAATCTTCATGGCCAAATAGTTAGGACTTTTACGTGGTATCAGACAAGTCCGTGTCACGGGAGGACGCTCGGGAACGCCACATGGAAACTAGGCCAAGCGCCGCAGTTGCTCACTCGGAAGACTGAGTGCCACATAG
Source organism: Acrobeloides nanus (assembly GCA_900406225.1). Lineage (NCBI taxonomy): Eukaryota > Metazoa > Nematoda > Chromadorea > Rhabditida > Cephalobidae > Acrobeloides > Acrobeloides nanus. The sequence continues at coordinate 16,652 of OZJO01024258.1, read as the reverse complement.
TGCAGAATGCGCTCGGTCTCTAGTTTATACTTACTAAATTATGCAAAAAATAATTCAGCTCTTTATGGGATTGAACCAGCAATATATGACGTAGAAAATTTTTCTCTAAGGAAAAATTTTTTATTGTAATTTCAACGATGGTTAAAAACGTTAAACAACGAAAAATTGGAAAAAATTGAAAATTTTAATGATAGCTTCTTGAGCACTTGTTTTTGTTCTTGCACTTCTTTAACTAATCTATTCGATGCTCTTCTTTGAGTAATCGCTTGGCTATGACTAATATTTGAAGTCAATTTTAAAAACATATCACTCGCCAAAGCATCACCTGCTGATATCCTAAACATTATAGTTAGTTTAATTGCAAATTTTAAATTCGTGCAGGCTCATGGTCATGTGGTTAGGACGCCAGATCCTGCATTGAAGATTACGGCTCAACCCACGGATATCAATATTAGTTTTTATCTAATAAAAAAGTTGCTAAAGCAAACCGGGGATCGAACCCTCTTCGTTAGAAACTACAAATCTAAAGTCCTAGCCATACGGCTACAAGGGCAAGCAAAAGTCTGAACTTGTTTGTAAGCATCGAACGTCATGATAAGTGCCAAAATAATAAAAAAAAACCAACCTTTGATCCGGTTCAATTACCAAAATTTTGTCTAATAATGCTATTGTATCTGACGATGGAGTTACATAAACTTTGTTTATATATAACTTAAAAAATTGATCAAAATATTTTCCAGGGTCTTGAAAAATAGGAGTGAAGTCTTGCCGAGGAAATTTGGGTAAGCTTGAAACTTTTTGGTGCAATATCGGATAAGAAATTTTTTGAAGGTAGTCATCATTGGGAGTACCACAAAGACGGAAAATTCTTTCAATATGTACAATAGTCCTGTTGATTGTGTTTTCGATCGCTTTAATTTCATTAAATTCTGTGTTGGCTTTACTATCTTCTTCACCCATATAAAACAATGGATGGCACAGATAAAGTTCAGCAATAATACATCCAACTGACCAAATATCGGCTAAATTTACTTTTTATATAAATAAGAACAAGGAGATCGAGCACCTACGGCTCTTTTTCTCCGAGATGCTTATGATCAGTAAGGTCATGGCCTTCAGTCTCGCTTCCGAGTGCGATTGTACGGACTCGGCCTCGTGTCGAGTATATTTTTTAGTATATAATGTAGAAAATGGTGTCGCTTCGGCCCAGGATTTAGTAAAATGAACCTGCAGTTTTATAGTTTCCATAATGTTTATCTGGGTTTAACAGGCATAATAGTTCTGGAGGGCGATACAAATGAGCAATCACATAATTAGACATTTCATTTGCCATATATCGAGCATATCCTATATCGAGAATCTAAATATATAAAGATCATTTTTATTTTAATAATATACCGGGTGACACAAAAAAGTTCCATTTTACCATTTTCATGAATTTTTTACCCAAAATTTTTTCTAAAAATGATCCTATTAGGGGTAATTCGATGCGGGGAATCGATTTCGCGCATTTCCGAAGCATGAAAATGCTTCCCTGATTCAAGGAAAAATTTGTTTTTGAAGCGAAAATGATTATTTTTTGTATTTTTCTCCTGAATCAGTGTCAGGCAGGCGTATTCTCGCTTCGAAAATGCGTGAAAACGATTTCCCACATGAGGCCGTCCAGAAATTATGCTTCAAAAGAGGGAAGGGTCTGGACCTTACAGAAAATTACAAGGGAGTCTGGGGAAAAGTTACATAACTTTATCAATGGTAAATGTTTTACAACCAATGTTTCCAAGGAAGTAGCTAAAAAAGTTACAGATGGAAACAGAGAAAAGGGGTCCAAAAAATCGCGATTTTTGGAAACTTTAATTTCTGGACAACCCCCATCGAATTATCTTCTATAGGGATCATTGTTAGAAAAAATTTTGCGTCCAAAATTCATGAAAAATGGTAAAATGGAACTTTTTTGTGCCACCCTGTAAAAATTTAATTATCAACAAGTTCTTGTTAAAGCAATTCATACTTTAATTTTATTGTTTTCATCAATAGCAATATTCTCAAGCTTTAGATCTTTATGTACTATTTCTTTACTATGAAGATACTTAAAATTTTTTGATTTAATACATACTTTTTCTGAATAATATACCTCTAAACCTTTAAATAATTGGAAGCTTATGTCAATTATTTCATTTTCATCGAACTTATGCCCTCTACTCCTTCGACGGGAAAGAGATTCTCCTGCAAATTCCATCGCGATATATCTAAACACAAATATAAAAAAGTTGACTTGAATCTTACACATTATCAAAATCTTCTGGCCCACCATTCGGTGTGTACACTTCAATTATCTTGGGAAAATTTTCATGCTTCAAACTTCGCAAAATTTGAATTTCACGTACCAATAGCGTCGAATAAGCTTCATTTTCAAATGGCGATAGTATTTTTTTAATTACAACTTTTGTGCCGGCCTTTTCTCCACTTTTAATTACAGTTTGGCTAAAAATAAAAATATTATTTAATAAGCAAAATACATTGCTTACACTACAATTCCATATCTTCCTGTATCAATCTGCTGTAAATTTTTATAATCATAGTAAACGGGCAATTTAAAATAAGTTGCACTGGGCTTCAACTTCAATTCGCGATAAACTTTCAACGACTTTTTATTTGACATTTTAAGAGAGGATATCTAGAAAGTTCGAACTTAGATGGCCATAGTGTTAAACAGTTCGAATTCACCAATTTGAATTTATTTAGTGAGATTGATGCATGGGAAAGTTTTTAAAAATCATTTCGAGTCAAAATTCTGTTTCTCAAAAATTAAAATCCTTATCTGAAGCTCAAAAACTTGATTTTACGTTGATTTTTTGAATTTTCTAACCTGTCTCAAACACCCTAGATAATTTTCTTGGTCCAAATTTCTATCTGGCCTATGTATTTCAATATGGAAAACATTTCTAGCATGGTTTCACAAAATCCGAGAAAAATTTTTTTCGAATTTTTCCATTATTGCCGCCGTGTAAAAAGGCTAAAAAATTGAAGTTTCTCGGATTTTTTCAAAACCATGCTAGAAATGTTCTTCTTAGTGGAATACATAGTTCAAATAGAAATTGTTGCCGAAATCAATTATATAGAGTGTTTTAGACATGTTAGAAAATTCAAAAAATCAACGTAAAATCGGGTTTTTGAGCTTCGAACAAGGTTTTGAATTTTTTGACATCCGCGGTTTGACTCGAAATGACATCTAAAAACTTTCCCATGCGTTAATCTCACTTTATGAATTCAACTTGAAGCCCACTCGAACTGTTTAACACTAAGGTTGAACTTTCGAGATATCAACTCTTAAAAAACGAAAAAACACTTTAGTAAAACAAATGCATATTGATTGAGAGCCTCAATCGCTTAGTCATATGGCAGCTGTCTAAAGAAAGTAATCTTAAATTACACTTACTTCTTTAAGTAATCTTAAATTACACTTACTTATTTAAGTAATCTTACACTTACTTCTTTAAATAATATTAAATTACACTTACTTATTTAAGTAATCTTAAATTATACTTATTGTGTTGTTTAAAATTAGAAATGTAAGTAATGCTTAATTACTATGCAAACAATCCGCCAAGATTTTGAGATTTTTCGATCGTGACCATCAGTCATGCACGAAAAATCGCATAGTCAGAAATTTTTTATGGAGGACTCTACCCGAAAATTTTCAAGATCTATCTAGGTCCAGGGACGTACATAATGTTGACACGAAAGATTACACGATAAAGTTGACACGATAAAGTTGACATGAATAAAGTTGACACGATAAAGTTGACACGATAGTCCATTTTTTTCAAAAACGACCAAAAATATTTTTTTCACTTAGGTAGCCCCCCTGTTTGGAATAAATTTCTTTTTGAAAAAATTTTAAAAAATTTTTCTGACCCCTACAAAATTTTAAAAAAATATTGAAAATCGTGTCAACTTTATCGTGTCAACTTTATCGTGCCAATTTTATCGTGTCAACTTTATCGTGTCAAATTTATCGTGTCAACTTTATCGTGTCAATTTTATCGTGTAAAAGTCGTTTCGTGTCAACATTATGTACGTCGGTCCAGGGCTACGTTTAAGGGAACATGGAACAGTTTCGTACATGAGCAAGGGGCACGACAGTCTCACCACATTCGCGCACGCATTTTGGATTTTTGGGGGATCTTACAATGGAGTGAGAGGTCCATGCTAAACGTGGACCTGGAGGGGATCCAGGCGACGCGTGGATCCCCTCCAGGTATTTGATAAAGTGCATGGCCCTAATCATAGCGCTACATTGAACCTGATGGAACTTAGTGCAATCTCCAATAGTTGGGGAACGTATATCTTAGCTCATCGCATTTCTGGGAAATCTTAAGATCCTAATGAAATATTGTATAAGGTTGTGAAATATCAAGTCTAAGATGGAGCCAATTGGGCCTAAGATTTAGTCGGTATCCGAGTCAGCTTGGAGAAAGGCCGTGTCCTGAGAAAACACGTATATCTGGGAAAAGAAAAACGTCTAGTGATGATAATAAAGTCGAATTGAAGTCGACACAATCATTCTATTGAAATATAAGATTACTCATGTAGCTAAAAAATTATCAGCTGCGATTCAACAAATCCTAGAGAGTAATGTTCTAATGTTGAATTACTTAATGTTGTTAATTACTTTTGAATAATGTTGAATTACTTTTCAAATCACTAAATGTTTATTACGTTCACAAAAAATCAATTTATTTTCTATAAAAAGGTTTAGGGGAATATTTTATTTTTTGAAAAATAATATTTTTTTATTGATTTTATTTTAATTTTAAAGAGGTGGTCCAACTTACGGCCGAGTAGAAAATTTTTTAACAAGTGACCCTTTAGGGGTAATTTTATGCGAGGAATCGATTGCGCGCATCGAAAAATTCTGAAAAAATTTTCCTGGGTGTTGGGGTTAAAACTTATAATCCCTAATTTTTACGCAATTTTTTTCATTTTTTCCAAATTCGTAAAAAATCGAAAAATTCATCAAAAACCCTTTGGTTTTTTGCTGTATATTTTTACCAAAAGCAACACGTTTACCGGAATTTGACCCCCTCCCCCCCACCGGCGACATGGGGTGGGTCGACCCACCCCTTGCCCAAGTATGAAGCGTTTTGAAGGTTTGAAAAGGCGTGCAAACGATTTCTCGCATAGGTATTTTTTACAACTTCTTTTGCATTCGATAGAGCAAATATCAGGGAACAATCGAATAGGAGGAAATTTTCTAAAAATTTTATGAGCTTTTAAAGTTAGCAAAACCCCTATTTTTGTGTGAATAAAAATTAATGATTTTTGCAAATCTCAAATTTGCTAATTTTGACTTTTTATAGATTTTCATAGGTGGTGAACACAATTTTTTATTTGGGATACGAAAAAATAATAGCTTCAGACTTTTCTTGCTTTTTTCACGTTTTGAAACACACATGGGATAATCCGGAGATTGTAAATGTATGATATTTATCATCAGGCACGTAGCGAGAATCCAGATTCGAGGGGGACAATTTTACCAAAGAGCTTCTTAATGTTTAAAAAAAAATTTTGTTCAAAAATTAAGGAACACTAGTCCAAAGCTGAGCGCCGCAGTCAATCACTCGGAATGCGAGACCGAAATCGAGTGCTGCATGCATTCACTCGGAACACAAGACCGAATGCTGAGCTCGAGCGCTAACGGCGCTCGGTCTCCAGTTTATCCTACTCATAGGTCGGCAAGGTGGGGGGGGGGAGGGATCCCCGATGAGGTGGTCCTCTAACAAAAAAAGGACCTTTTTAGCTTGAGATAGTCTTCTGACACCCAATTTTTTTAAACCATACGTTCGGCGGGGTCCATGAGATGGTCCCCCCTCAATTTTGGATACATGAGTGAGCGGATCAGGGGGAGGCTCCCCCCTTGCCGACCTATGATCCCAATAAAATATTGATAAGATCTTGATCTTGCTGATCTCTAAAACACACGTGTTATTTGGGAAACTTTCCGCAATTAATCATTACAATAATCACGGAAATTGTATTAAAAATACAATTTAAAATCACTCGGTGCTGGTGTAGTTTGCACAATTATCTGTGATCTTTCATCAACCATTCTATTATTTCATCAACTATGAAAGTTTTCTTTAAAAAAGTGATTCTAACTGACACAGCGTTGTTCTACCCGATGCACTTGATTCTCGAACTCGTACTCGCCTTGCAATATTGATAAGATCAGTATATGTGAAAAACAACCACGTAATTTGTCAATTAATTTTATTTATTTCTCTCGGCGTATGAAAGCAATGATTTAAAATGATTTTTTAAAAGTGATTTAAAATGATTTTTTAAACAAAATTTATCTTTTAATTGAACTTGTACAAGATCATACATGACAAAATTTACTCATCGTTTTACTACAACTCGTCGAGTGTCGCAATAATCACTATGGGGGGGGAAATATATATACCGATGAGCATGGAATCATTAAAGACATTGTGTAAAATCTTTATCTATATTTCACTACAATATGAAATTTTTCATTGTCGCTCTGTTCTGCTTTGTGATTATTGATACTATGGCGTTTCCGCTTGGTGATAAAGCTAGCTCTGATGATGACCATGTAATGGTGGTAAGTATGACCAATATTGCAGATAAATATCTTTAAGATGGTCGGTTCGGATTCAGTCCGTATCAAAAAAAGTTGTCTTCCACCTAGTTGTGCAATTTTTGGTTGCTCTTCAGAAAAATGTGCAAGATTATGTGCAATGTACTGATGGTCAAATCTTGTCGCTGCCAACTGTTACTGACCGCTGGCAACTGTTCAAATCTTTGTGGACTATAAAATGTGCTGGTCACAATCTTGATCTTGAAGATCTCTAATATAAAGGATTTCTAATGTATATCTCTAACTTAAATAAACTGAGCCCTTTCATAAATCAATTTTTATTGATAAACAATTCTTATTGATAAAAATAACTACGCAAAAACAAATTGCTTCTGGTGGGAGTCGAACCTGGGTCTTCTGCACGAGAAGTGAAAGCAAAACAACTATGCTACATTGTTCATTTGAAAGAAGTTTTTAAAATTGACTAAGAACTAAGTTATCATTTTTTGTATCGCTTTACGAGAACTTTTGAAAATTTATTTTTTTGCTTAATTAGTAGATTTTTTCCTAAATTTTTTAAAATCACTTGCGCTTTAGTGCGCTCGAGGATTTTAATAAAAATTTCTTACGATTATTCAAAACACCTCCTATTCAGGAACATTCTTATGTCAAAAAATGGGATTTTTCATGCAAATTTAAATAGTTTAGACAATAAAAATGATTAAATTTCATTAGTGATACAGTTTGAAGCGTTTTAGCAAACAAATTTTGAAAATTTCGAGGAAAAAATTTTTTATGTTTTAAAAAAAAGTGACACATTTTCGCGATTCACGTTTTTAGTCAAAATCAATAAATGTGCCGGTCTCCAAATTAATCAATCATTACAACATCTATGGAAGTTGCATTACAAGAAAATAACATCGTTCGGTGATGGAGTTTTTTACACAATTACAGAGTGACAAGAAATTACGCGCACTTTTTCCTTTTCTGATTCCTTTTGATCAAATTCGATTTTTTTTCAACTCAGAATCGTTTTTTAATCATTTTTAAAGATTAAAAATAAATCTTGATAATGAATGGTTTCGACCGGCTGTATACTACTTGGTTAAAAACCGCGAAATGAAAAAAAAGACATTGCAGAAATCTTTGGAAAAAGTGCGCGTAATTTTTTGCCACTCTGTATTTGTAAGATTTATCAGCCATTCGACCTTCGATTTGGCGAACTGTTACCCGCCTTTTGAAACAATTAAAATGATCTGTAAAGATAGATTTATTTGCAATTTATTTGCGTCATATTAATATTTTTTAAATGAACTTGCTCGGCGGGTTACATATACTCTCCGTGTTAGTTATCTCGCCGTGTTTCTTCCGAATAATCACTATGGGAAAACTATAAAAGGACTTATCGAAAAGCATGAAATCATTAAAAACATTGTGTCAAACTTTTATCTAATTTCACTACAATATGAAATTCTTCATTGCCGCTCTATTCTGCTTTGTGATTATCGATACTATGGCGTATCCGGTTGGTGATAAAGCTAGCTCTGATGATGACCATGTAATGGTGGTAAGTATGACCAATATTGCAAGTAAATATCTTTTTAGATGGTCGGTTCGGATTCAGTCCGTATCAAAAAAAGCTGTCTTCCATCTAGTTGTGCAGTTTTTGGTTGTTCTTCAGAAAAATGTGCAAGATTATGTGCAATGTACTGATGGTCAAATCTTGGTCTTGTTCAAATCTTTGTAGACTTCAAAATGTGCTGGTCAAAATTTGATCTTGAAAATCTCTAATATAAAGGATCTCTAAAGTATATCTCTAACTTAATAAACTAACCCCTTTTCCTATATCGAACAGATGTCCCATGTATTTATCGTTTTGATGGCAAAGTTTTCGGGGGGGGGGGGTAATTTTCTACAAGATATCGATTGGGAGCATTTTCAAAGCATGAAAAATTCTACCTTACCTTGAGGTGATTTTCGATTCAATAACTTTTCAATTCTAATTCAAGGCTTCACTGGCCGTGATTCAGAGAAAAAGCGTGTATTGAAACGAAAATCGTTTAATCAGAAAATTTTTTCGTGTATCGAGCATGTGATAAATCGATTTCTCGCATAAAATTACCCCCTGAAAACTGGCACTAGGACAGTTCCCAATGGACCATTTTCTCCACTTTCCTGTGGCCAAAATCTAAAAATTCCTTCAGATTCGAGTTTCCCGTGTTGGAAAACCCCCGAATACAGAAATTAAGACAATTTGGACAAATTTTTTGAAAATTCGAATTTTTTACCCTTGGTCCCTCAAAGGATAAAAAAACTCTGAAATTTTTTCCAAATCGTCTAAGTTTTTGTATTCGAGGGATTTTTCGACTCGGGGAACTCAAAATTGAAGGAGTTTTTTATTTTGACCACTGGAAAGTGGAAAAATCGTTCGTTAACAACTGTCCTAGTGTCCAAAAATTTTGCATCAAAACGATAACCACATGGGAAATCTGTTCGATATCAATATAAAGGGGTCAGTTTATTTAAGCACATCATGAATTTGTATAAAATTTTTATATTTTGTATAAAATTTTATTAGGTATTTTCACAATATCTTCTACACATTAAAGAATATCTGTAAGCAGCGGTTGCACTAAATGAAAGATTCACGTGCGCTGCACGTGACATGTCGGTTTTTAACATATATCTTCATATGGAAAGACATTTTCGAAGTGGTTTTTCAATAGTAGTGAGTAGATCATGTCCGGGATTTTAATTTTTGGTTAGGAGGCAACTAGTTAAAAATCTCATTTTTCTAACGAATTTTGGCCAAAAATAGAATTATTCTTAAAAAATTTTCGAACTGGGGGCATGCTCCCAGGGTGTGAATAAAATGGGTGTACCTGCGGGTGCGCAAAGTGACGGGTGCTTGCGGATGCTTGGGATTTTTTGGAGCAATGCATATTGCCACAAAGAGAAAGTCACATTATTTTGGCCTACTCTATCCATTACTGCATTTGATTTTTTCCCTAGCGAACAGTTACCACGGACGATTTTCTCCACTTTTCCAACTACCTTACAAAGTGTTTTCGTGTTAAATCAAATGCAGTAATGGTAGAGTAGGCCAAAATAATATGACTTTCTGCAAGATGAGTAGCATCAAAAAAATCCAAGCACCTGTAAGTTTCCGTTTTATCATTTTGCGCACCCCCGGGTGCACCCGTTTAATCTCACACATTGTTCCCACTGTCCCATGGACATGCCACTGATAGTGAGAGTCGTCAACGTGTTTCACATGTCGAAATCTCAGAATGCAAAAAATCATCGCTTGAATAGTCGAGATATGGCGCTCCTTTGAAAAAAACCATTAAAAATTGAAAACATTGAATTTTTAAAATTTTTTAGGAGTGTACTCCAATTTTTTTTGTTTTTTTCACTCCCTCCCCTACCCATTAATCATGCATGGAGAGAGGAGCACTAATTTTGGAAACTGTGCGTAGGGGGTCTTATGTTATTGCAGTCTTTTGATGGGGGAGAGGTGATTCAAAGTGAAGAAAGGAGGTCTTGCGTAGAGGGAGGGGTATCATCATTTTTTGGAACTCTCTGCTTGAGGGCACTAATTTGTGCCCCTATTCATGTGTGCTACTAATTATTTTAAAAAATCGCAGATCAATCCGATTTATTGTTCCCGAGATCTTACGCGGAAGGACGTTTGTACGGATACAGGAATTGACTCTTTATATCTAGTACCGGGATCGTACACCTCAGGCGCTCGCGGATTCTCTGAAATATTCATTTTATTCTAAATTTCTTTTCTCAATATTCATTTTATTAACTTATGAATATATCGAAATAAAAATACATCAGTAACACATTGAAGAATATATAAAGTTAAATATAAATGAGACGTTTAAGCAAAAAGTCGATGGAGAGGGAACATAGTAATGTTTTTTCCAAATTTTATGAAAAAACATGAGGGGGACCCTTATGATAAAAAGAAAAAATTAAAATTTTCTGGTTGTCTCCCTTGCCTACGGCACTGACCCTATGCCACTGTATGTTCCTCCTCGAAATCGAAAAGGGAAAAATTTTTACCCCTTGGTTTGATCGTTATGCCTCGCGCAGCAATCAAACAAATTCCCCTCCCGAAAACCAACAATTATCCCATCCTCAATTATTAGAATTTATAATTATGGAACTACGACAGAGTAGGTCTTTTCGGCATTGAGATTCGTCTTGTATCTGTACATTTCAAGAGAAGCATTGAAGTCAAGAAAAGCACAATAGAGGAAGTAAATTTGTAACGTAAGGAAGAAGGAAAGAAACTATAAAAAGGGTTATATTTTGTTTTCGTCGTATTATAAAAAACGGACCATGTTGATCAAGGGAATAGGACATTGGGCGTCATACGTGGGCAGAAGGGGGCATATTTTCCAAAAATTTACGAGGGAAAAAGAGACAACTTCAAAATTATACGGCCCTCGCCCCATCACCCCCAAGTTGACGACCAAAAAAGTACACACAACTTTTTTAACCCCCTCCCCCCTAACATTTCCGAGTTGTAGACTAAAGAAACTCGCAAAGTTTTTACGAGGCGTAAATGGGAAAACTTTAATCTTTCTCGGGAGGGGGCAATCGAAGAGAAAGAGTCGAGCGAGGGCATTTCCCTAAAATCATTAGTTGGCATTTATTTACAGTATCAGAAATGAAACTGCATTACGCATTGAAAAATGGTTAAAATAAAAATTGCCTTATCTCCACTAAGGTTGCATTCCANGCAATCGAAGAGAAAGAGTCGAGCGAGGGCATTTCCCTAAAATCATTAGTTGGCATTTATTTACAGTATCAGAAATGAAACTGCATTACGCATTGAAAAATGGTTAAAATAAAAATTGCCTTATCTCCACTAAGGTTGCATTCCAGAAACATGAGAAATCTCATGGATTATGCAAAATGCATGGATCATGCATTTTCTCGTGGATTATGCATAATTGCACTCATTTATACATGGCCCATGATTTAAAGTACGCATTAATACAAAATATAAGGGAACCCTTATGATTTTTTCGGTGTTTCGACTGTCGAAGGAGGGTCATTTGCCGCTGATCCCTCTCCCCCCCCCCCAAGTGAGTAGGCAAAAGAGCCGTCTAAGTGTGGCGCACTTCCCTAAAAAGCTGTTTTCCCCAAAAAACATGGACCCCTTTTGTGTAGATTTTTTAATTTGGCCCACTAGTGGTAGGGCATCTCCCCTGCCCCCTTACCTATGCCAATGTTCTCCCTTCCCTAATCCACTGGAGGATCATTTATGGGACCCCTACCCAGGTATGATAAAAATTACTTACATTAATCACCATGTGCAACAAGTAAACTGCGAAACGAGCCCAATCCGACCATTGCTTGGCCTTGATCACTATAAAAGCCAATAACCCAAAGAGCCCGAAAATACCAGGTAAAACCAATAAAGCGATGTCTTTGGTGTGATAACCAATGTCTAAAGATATTAAACATGTAGATAAATGATTAATAAATCTGGTAGGGAGCAGATTTCCAAAATAGGCCCTGGACACAGGTTCAAATGTTTGGATCTGTTCCGATCCAATCCTTTTAGAAGCAGACGGGGCAAAAATTTGCCTACCATTCGACACTATGATCGATAATGTGGTAAAAAAGATCATTATAAAGAAGAGGGTCCACCAAAGAAACATATGGAATTTTGCATGACGGTTGACATGTTGCTAAAAAATTAAATATCCGGTGATAAAGATAATACTTACGATGGCATTTTTCAAAGTTTCCGGATATTGATTATCCGTGATTCCGGATACTGTTTGTGTCATAATCTAAATGCTTGAAAAAATTTAACATGAATTCAAAGGTACAACTAAAAAAGAAGGGACTAAAATTTTCAAGATAAAAACTCTACAGAATGGCGCAAAAAAACCGCACAATCGATTTTTTTATTTTTTTCATATGGAATATTCACTAAGTGTGTCCTCGAAATTTTGAATAATTTCAACGTCATTAGATGCAGAAAAAATATATACGAAACACATATTTATTCGTTTTTACCCCAAAATTTAAGAAAACTGTATTTTTTGGATTAAAAATTTTAAAAATAAAGTGCAAAAAATTGACCCATGCGGGACGCGAACCAGATATTGATTTATAAAAAGCTCGGGCGCTTACCACTACATTACACGAATAATAAAAACAAAATCACAATTTCGACCTATTAATAACATTGTTTCACTCTTTTTTGAAAAAAACTTATTTATTTACATGTTCCATGGATTAACAAGGCGTGGTTCTATGGATTAACAATTCGATATTTTTGTTAATCCATGAAACATTTAAATAAATAAATCAAATATTCAAAAAAAGAGTGAAACAATGTTATTGATAGGCCGAAATTGTGACTTTTGTTTTATTATTAGTGTGGTGTAGAGGTAAGCGCTCGATCTTTTTAGAAATCAATATAGGGTTCTAGTACCGCATGGGTAAATATTTTTTGCATTTTATTTAAAAAAAATTTTAATCCAAAATACAGCTCTCTGAAATGTTGGGGTAAAAACGAATAAATATGTGTTTCTTTATATTTTTTTCTGCATCTAATTACGTTAAAATTATTCAAAATTTCGAGGACACACTTGGTGACTATTCCTTTGTCAGCAGAACTTTTTTATGACTTTCAGAAGTCGTAGACACCAACTCACTTTGAGTTGTCAAAGTAGTATATATACTTGTAAGTTAGGCCAAGTTGATCTAAAAAACAACTGTTCATCTATTTGTGTCAACGCCAATGAATCATTCTTTTCTCAAACACTCAATTTGTTAGATTTGAGAAGCATAATCTTAAATTACTATTGTCTTTAATTATAATGAATAAGAGTGAATTTGTTTCCCAGAATGATACGCCCATTAAATAAAGATAAAAAGAAGTAATTTTGTATTACCAAAAAGTTTAAAGAACGAGCTTATGAAAAGTTAATTTTATCTTAAAGGACCAGTCCATTAATTTACAATTTCTAGCGTAGTTTCGAAAAAACCCGAGAAACTTCGATTTTTGAGCCATTTTTACACGTGGATCGAAAAAAATTTTTAGGATTTTTTCGAACCACACTAGAAATGTTCTTCATATTAAAATACATCTGTCAGTAAGAAATTTTGGCCGAAAAAATTATCTTGGGTGTTTTAGAGAGGCTAGAAAATTCAAAAAATATACGTAAAATCGATGGTATTGAGCTTCGGACATGATTTTGAATCTTTTAGGGATCGAATTTTGACTCGAAATGACTTGACTCGAAACTTTCCCATGCGTTAATCTCACATTATATTTTCAACTTAGAGCGCGCTCAAACCGTTACACTACTCCCACCTAGGTTCGAATTTTAGAGATATCGTCTCTTAAAATTTCATATTTTTAAACAATTTTAGTAGCTCTTCGCGCTCTAGGCGCTCCTAAGCCTTATTTTGGGCCTTTTTTCATTGAAAAATTTTTCTGACAGATTTTGCCCTTCCCTTGTAAGAACTCTGGTCTCTCAAAAGCTCCATCTTCCCAAGGTTAAAATTTCAAAATGTATCTTTTTCATGTTGTTCATTTTGACAGTAAAATAAAATTACTTTGAATTTGTACTTTGGAAAAAAGATATTCTCTGTTGCTCGTGCTTATTATATTATGTGGTAAGAAAACAATTTTGAATCATTTATTTTTTAAAATAAGTGAGTATTATGTTACAGTGAAAAGATAAAAAGTTTTATTATTTGTTAATCAAAAAATATCTTCCAAAGATATTTTTTAATTCCTCTACCGTTTCTATTTAAAGACAATCCTCTGAGTGTTTGCTCTTGTTCTAGCATCTCTCTATCGATTCCATTTGATGATGTTCCTTGAGAATTCGCTTGGCTGTGATAATTTGAAGCCAAATTTAAAAACACATCACTTGCCAAAGCATCTCTTGCAGATATTCTAAAATTTATTCAGTCGCTAAACGATTAAGCGATTAAATTTTTAAAACAGGAAACATTAACAAATTGACTAAAAAATGTCTTTATTTTCCTCCAAAAAATATGAAATTTTTTCAAAAGTTCAGGTCAGTCAATATTTTCCGAACTTATCAACAAAAAAACCAACCTTTGATCCGGTTCAATCACCAAAATTTTGTCTAATAATGCTATTGTATCTAGCGATGGAGTTACATAAACCGTGTTCATATATGAATTAAAAAATTGACCAAAATATTTTTCAGGGTCTTGGAAAATAGGAGCAAATTCTTGCCTAGGAAATCTGCTCAAACTTGAAACTTTTTCATGCAATGGCGTATAAGAAATTCGTTGAAGAAAATCCTCATTTGGAGTACCACAAAGATGAAAAATCCGTTCAATATGAACTATAGTTCTGTTGGTTAGGTATTCGATCGATCTGATTTCGTTCAATTCTGTGTTGTCTTAATTATAATAAAAAATGAAATCATTTAAAAAAATTTTCTTTACCCATATAAAACAATGGATGACAAAGAAAAAGTTCAGCAATAATACATCCAACTGACCAAATGTCGGCTAAATTTTTTTGTGCAAGATAAACATAAATTTTGGGAAAATTTTTTCCAAAATTTTTTCGCCAAAAAAATTTCTAGAGAAAATTCTTCAAAATAAAAAAGTTTAGCTGGTTTTTGTGTGAAGGCCAAAGATCGCATGTAAACGAAAAAATAGAACCCGCTTGTGGTGTCCCTCATGTCTCCCTTGCCTAAGCCACTGAGTAGACTGGATAGATATCGATTTAGTCAAATGTTTCGGTTGTCTAACTGTCACAGTTGAAGAAGAGATGGAGAAAAGGTTTAAATATTTTTTAAAAATAAACCTGCGCTTCTATAGTTGCCATAATGATTATTTGGATCTAACAACAGACATAAAATTTCTGGAGGACGATATAAGGGAGTGATTACATAACTCGACATTTCATTCGCCATATGCCTAGCAAATCCAAGATCGAGGATCTAAAAATATAATAAAGATCATTTTTATTTTAATAAAATAGTCAATTAATAACAAGTTCTTGCTAGTGTCAATTAGAGTAAGGGCTTCCACTAATTCGTCTCGACGTTGAGATGCGGCGAGACGCGTTGAGACGGAATATCTTTTTATGGTTGAAGAATTTTGATGGTGTTGTTTGCAAAAATGTTGATGAGAGTTACATTTTATGAAGCGACACCATGTCAAAATTCCTCAGCCATAAAAAGATATTCCGTTTCGACGCGTCTCGATGCATCTCAACGTCGAGATGAATTAGTGGAAGCCCTAAGGGTAAGGCTACGCACACAAGTCAAAGTTAAAAGTCAAATTTCTATGCACAAGTTAAAAATCAAAGTGACTTTTTGACCTACAAGTTTTTTGACTTGTAAGTCAAATATTATGATATGGCTATACGTACAAGTAAAAAAAATACGTACATGTCAAAAAGTCAAAAGTTAAAAGTCATGACTTGCAAGTCACATAAAAAATTATAGATTTTCTTCATAGAAAACATTTTATCAAATTCTAAAAGCAATTAAATCATATTTTTTGTTATGGAACCATTCCAATACCATTAAAGAAATGGATAAGTTTTCTTTTATTTTCCAAAGCATAATATCCCGCGGCATTAGCATATCTTCTCTTCATCTCAATTGATTCCAAAGTTTGAAGAACTTCTTGTCTCCATAAACCGTTATCGTCGTCCCCAGAACCTGCTAAAGTTGTTAGATTGAGACTTCTTTCATCGATGATGAAGTTGTGGAGTATACAAATCGCTTTAACGATTAGATCAGCCGTTGCATCACTGCATTCGATTGCCTTGAGAAGAATCCTCCATTTAGCAGCCATTATACCGAAAACGTTCTCAATTATTCGCCGAGCATAACTTGCTTGCACAGCCATATTTTAACTTTGACTATTAACTTTAACTTTCTATCTTTGACTTTTGACTGCCATGCATAGCCACATGTCAATTTTTTGACTTATAAGTCAATGACTTTGACTTTTTGACTTGTGTGCGTAGCATTAGCCTAATGCTTACTTTAACTTTATAGTTTTCATC
>OZJO01024244.1:0-19901 GCA_900406225.1 Acrobeloides nanus | reverse complement strand
ATAATTACAAATTCCATTAGAAACATGTGTGCGACCATGGTAGATGGCTTTATGAAACGTCTCGACGCCTGTATCGTGGCAGAAGGTGGTCGATTTGAGCATTTGTTGAAATAAAATTTTTTTTTTTGACTGCTTACTCTCAAATAAAATGATTTGTTTGAAAATATTTTACTTATAATGCCGTTTTTTCGGCTATTATTTTGTCCAAGAACTTTTGCCGCACCCTGTATCAAGTAATAATCCTAAAAAAGTAGGCGTTGCTGATATGATTTATTTCGAAAGGGAAAAAATGAAACAAAAAATGGACAATTTATGATAAGGTACATAATTGGGCGTCAATTAGGTATTGTCTAGGAAGTGATTAATTCATAAAATATGTTAAAATTGACAACAAGAGGAAAAATTTTGAAACGATTTCAAAGAGTAAATTATGAAATTATTATGAAAGTTATGAAATTATGAAATTATTAGGATTATTATGAAAGAGCATACCATTTTTTAATTCCGGCAATCTTATATCCCTTTTTATCGCGATTTAAAAAATCATTAAAATACTTTTTTTAAGAACACAGATCCTTATGTCACAAAATTTTTTAAGGGTTATTATTCTTTCGTGCAATTTTCTTGTTTTTCTATCGATTTTCATCAAAGTAACCTTTAAGAAAATTGTAGAAGAAATCAAGCTCTACAGCTTTGTTAAAGGAGATTTAAAACGAATCTTACTAGAAAACGATAAATTCAGTATCAAAAAAAGTATCCTTAAAAATTTTTTGTAACACCCAAAGCTCGGTTTTCTCGAAAAGTTTGTTTTAATTATAAATGTAAATGCTGTCGATATATCATTTCAATATTTATTGAAGAAATATCAGAGCAGTACTCTCAAGTGGCATATGGCACGAAGAGCATAAATCTGAAAGAATTTTTTATTTTTGATTTATGTGAAATATTGTAACATCGAATTCTTGATTTTTATGTAATTTTAAAAACTTTGCTAAAAATCAAATTTAGTTCCATTTCAGTCGTCCGATAGCTCATGTGGTGGCCACCGGCATGGAAGTTTTTTAGGAAAAAATTTTATTGAAAAGGAGTTTAACTTAGAGTTTATGAGCAAAAACAAAAAATAGCGTTTTTACATTTGCTCTAAAAACTCAAATTTAAAATCTTTTTCAATAAAATTTTTCCTTAAAACACCCCAGCTCCTTTCTATACAACATGTTATAGAATACCAAAATCGGATTTATGGTTGTAGAGATATGGTTTTTAAAACTTGCTACATTCAATGGTTTGCATTGTAGAAATTGAACATGCAAAAATAAATCAAAGATCTTTCCTTACACTGTCTTTTTATCACAACTATGGATATACTCAGAATCGAGAAAAGTCTATATCCCAAACAGTTCTTCGAGAGTTAGTCATGACAATAGGATTTCACGCTCATTTGAATATTTATGTTAGGTAGACGCATCTTTCTTTATTTTAATCGCATTAAGCAACCTAAAATGAAAAGGGCAATTCTATCCCGATCTATATAAAAAAGAAATTTATACACACCGTGACTATTGTTTTCAAATATTTTACAGTTCATTCCTATTAACCAATTCAACTCAAAAAAGGGTAGTGTCCTTATTGATTCCAAAATTTCCCACCAAAATGTTACATAGGCTTATTGTTTATGTTATAATTTGGTTAGAATTTTTAATTTTTTCTACTGCTATAATAGATAAATCCAAAGTTGAAGAAGATATTAAAGTTGAACGAGTTTCAATAAATCCAGAAAAGATGGTTGAAATCTATCAGCACTGGACTGATCAGGCTTTTAGTGGATTATTTGCAGCTGTAGCTTCGAAAAGGTTTTCTTTTTAGCTATCGTACATAATTGTTGAATATAGGCTGAGAAATGCACCTGCGCATGTCAAAGACAAAGTAGCTCAATGTTCCAAAAATGCCAACACTGTAATCTTGCATGCTAAATGTATTTCAAATTTGTTAGATGGCAAGCTTTCTAAAGAAAAAGAGATCAGAAAAGCACCTAGTAGATACACAGAACGCGTACATAGTAGACGAAAATTAAACGAAGAAGAAAAAGTCTATAATGCCTTTGTCCAAGGTATGATCTAGAATTTACATGATTGTCCCAAAGTTCACGTACATTTTTTATCTTAATATAATTTGTTGAATAATTATATGAAAATCATCCGTCTGGGGATATTTTATGCGTGGAGTCGATTGCGCGCATTTTCGAAGCATTAAAAATTACATCTAACCATGACTCAGGCAACTTTCGCTTCAATACATCACAACCTTACCTGATTCAGGGGCAGGGAAACTATGCTGGATTTTTGTTCAAAATTCATTTTCTTGGGGTAATTTATGCGAGTAATCGATTGAGCGCATTGATGGACCTTGAAAACGCTTCCCTGACTATAAAATTTTCTCGGAAAAATAAATTTTTAGAAAAAATGCAAAATAGCTTCCATGACCTTGAACCAGGAAAGATTGTGATGTATTGAAGCAAAAATTGCATGAATCAGGGTCGAATATAAACTTTTATGCTTCAAAGATGCGCGAATCGATTTCGATAAAATTTATCCCCAGATATTTTCAGATAAATATTCAACATATTATATCGAAATAAAAAGTATACGGGAACTTTGGGACCACCCTGTATAATGAAAATTATCCATTTTTAGAAAAGCCCATACAAACAGTTTATCATCCAACTAAGAAGATAACTTCTTTAAAAACCTTAGCATTGAAAAAGCAAAAAGTCAAAAAGAATGAGCGGATCTCTCCATCTAGATTCGAAGGCATTGACCAAAAACAACATCGAGGTATTGGACAAAAACAAAGCAAGGCATTGCTCAAAAACAAATCAATAAGAAAGCAAGGAACAAGGGGTCAAAATCAAAATCTCCAAAGGTTTCCGAATCTATATAGAAACAAACCAAAAGCTCAGCCAGCAAAGAAGCTGATCAATAGCAGACTTCGTCCAATTGGCGTGAAAACCATAAATCCTCCAAATCATGGCTATTCAGTAATTAAGCCAAGAAATTCCATGGAAAGAAACATCCGAAAAAATTCTCAACATACAGGAAGATTGAGAAAACCAAATAAAGTTTATTCCAAAGAATACACTTCTAGGCTGTATTCAAACTCTCATGAACGAAAACAGTTCTTGCACAAAAGGTTGCTTGCCCCAAGCAAATTCTTTCAACGAAGGAGACTCGAATCGAATCTCACCAACCCATGGATGAAATCGAATTGGAGAATAAGGACGAAACGTGAAATAGTTCGCAAGAGTAACTATGAATTGAGAACACGATACAATGATATGACACCTATAGGACTTGTGGCTAAAATACTGACAAAATCATTGTTGGCATCCAAGAATAAGACTGAAATACAACCGTAAGAAATTTTTTTGTCCATGCTTGTTCAAGCCAGCCGTATCCCAACTCCCTTCTCTTCCCTCCCCCAAAGTTAGAAGGAAATACAGGGTGCTCATAAAAAGCCAATTTTGCGATTTTTGCGCGATTTTTTAATAATTTTTCAAGTTGTTTAATTTTCACCAAAATAACCCTATAGGGGGTTTTCTATGCGAGGCATCGGTTGCGTGCATTGCCGAACCTAGAAAACGCTTCTCTGACCTGATGAAAGGAAGAAAAGTGTGAATTTTTGCGAAATAGGCTAATACAGAATCAGGAAATTCATGCGATACTTCGTGCATGTCACTTTGTAAGTTAAAGTAAAAAATAGCACAAAACATAAGTGACCCTTAAGTTTTTTCCGGGCCTGTCCCCTCCCCTTGGTAAGTCACTAACCCCATATAGGGTTATTTTGGGGAAAATTATAAAACTTGAAAATTTTTGGAAACATCGCAAATTGCCCTTTTTGGGACACCCTGTAGAATGCGAGCATTTATACGATGCGTTACATATCTGAACCAGTCGGCGATCTAAACATCGCTGGTGCCCGCCAATTCCCAAATTTTTAGGGGGTGGAGTATTTGTTAAATTTGATTAATTGCCTGCAAAGTTAGAATTTAGCTGGCAATATGCAGTCGAAAGAATCCGAGATCATTCCATAAAAGAAAAAGAGAATAAGAAACAACTGAAAGAAGCACAAAAACAATTTGAAGATTACCGCTTTAGAGGTCTTCGCCATGAAAATATCGATGTAAATAAATATTATGTTTTGAAAAAAAACATTTATTTTAGGTAGATGAAATGATAGAACATCCACAACGTTTAAAGGAACTTTTAGACACAAAACGCCAGGATGACCCTAAAGCCGATAGGGAACAAAAATTGCTTGGCTTGGTAAGAGACGGTATTAAACTTGGATATTCATTAACTGGTCGGAACACGTCGGGATTAGATGATAAAAATTTCAAAGCATTTTCGCCACGATTGTTAAGTGTTGTTCCCGAAGAAGATGATAAAGATTTGGTAATTTTCAAGTTTGATAGTAGGTATCCAAGATTTTATCTGACAGAATAATTAAACACCTAAAGTAAAAAAATAAGCAAAAGCTCACAAGAAAACATTTCAAAGTGTCCGGATGAAATTTTCGAAAATTTTCAAAATATTGTTACCAGTTTATAAAGATTGGGATAAAAGTTTAAAAAATTTATTCCCAAAAAATTGAGCCTTTGTACTTTTGGAGAAGAAATTAACATGCTTCCTTATAGGCGAAAATTGTAATCACAAAATAACAGTAATAGTGGTGCATTGGTTACATGTCAGCCTCAAATCCTTTTGGCTCGGTTCGAATCACACTGTCGTCAAAATTTTTTGACGTTTTTCAATTTCTTTCCAATTGTTTTTATTTATTTTTACTAAGGGCACACATATGGAGGCTCGTATATGTTACTTTTTCATAATCTTGATTTTTAGGTCGATTTATTGTCCCCATCATTATTCAGTCTACACAATAAAGGCAAAGGGATTGAGAAAATCTCAAGTCTTCCAAATATGGTTAAAGGATTTAGCCAAAGTGACCAACAAGCGTGGATGAATTTGATTATTGAAGCTGCCGGTGTAAATGAACATCTTGATAAATTAGAACAAGTATGTAAGAAATTAGAGGCAAAAAAAAACAGGAAAAACGGGCGAAAAAATCCTGACTTGTTACCAAAAAATCTTCTGAATTTTTACCCAAAGGGATCCTATTTTTTTCCTCACGGAAAATACTTTTTTTCTCACGGAAAATATTTTTTCTCTCACGGATACTTTTTTCCTCATGAAAAATATTTTTTCTCGGCAAATATTTTCTCTCTCCCTAAAAATTTTTTCTGCCTTAGGCTAAGGCCTAAGCCTAAAGGCCTAAGCCTAAAGGCCTAAGCCTAAAGGCCTAAGCCTAAAGGCCTAAGCCTAAAGGCCTAAAGCCTATGTTTATTCATAAATTTATGATTTATTTGTATTTTTAAAAATTGTTAGAAAAATGTTGCAACTATCATAAAAACAAAATAGAGAAAAAAAACCGTGAGAGAAAAAAGATTTTCCGTGAGGAAAAAAGTGTCCGTGAGGAAAAAAATATTTTCCGTGAGAAAAAAAGTATTTTCCGTGAGGAAAAAAATATATGCCTACCCATCCGTTTCAGCTGTAGTGTAAAAAAAGTTGTCCCAGCATAATGCAGTGAATAAGGAAGTCGAGGCCGGTCCCCAAAAGCCCGCCGACCCCCAAAAGCCCCCACCGGCCCCCGAAAGCCCACAGTAGCCGGCCCCCAGAGGTCCCGGCCCCATGGGGGCCAGTCTCCGGGTCCTCGACCCCTTAGATGGGAGCCGAAACCCCAGGGCCGCCCCCGGGGGCTTTCGGGGGCCGACCCCTTTCGGACCCTGAGGAAGCCGCCCATTCAATCCGTCAAGTTAAACAATGTTAAGACCGCCGAGTTCGATCCCGGTAGGGCAAAATTTTGGATTTTCAAAAAACCTTTTTTCCAAAAAATAAAATCGTTTACTATTTTTTGGAAAAAAATTTAAAAATCAAAAGTTTTTCCCTACCAGGATCGAACCTGGCGGTCTCAACGTTGCTTAACTTACCGGATCGAATGAGTTGCTTCCTTATCCAATATACTATAGTGGGGCAACTCTTTTGCATTACAGATGAAATTGTCTATAATTTGAAAAACTTTTATGGTCTGTTTTATTATTTTAAAAATTGAAATTTAGGATCCTCGAATAAATCCAAATCTATCAAATAGGGAACTATCAATGGATTATAAAAACATGGGGAAAAGATATAAAGAAGATTTATACAACAAAAATGGACGACCACGTTATTTTACAAAAGAAAACGCAACAAAAATATTGGGCTCATTTCATGAGCGAAAAATTAGCACATGGGAAAAATTAGTCAGTACTTATTCAAAGGAACAAGTAAGAAAAGAATTTTATCAGGGTATATCAAAATATACCCCCTCTTGAAAATTTGGATGTTTATGCTATAGTCTTTTTCACGAGAAGATAACAAAAAAAGTTGCCACTCCATAGTGCAATGAATAAGTTTAGATTTGTCAAGTTAAGCAACATTGGGCCCGTAGGTTCGATACCGCTATATGGTAAAGCTTTTGATTTTTCAAAAAAAAATTTTATCGTGGAGCAAAAAATTGTTCTCACTGAAAATCAAAAGATTGACCTAGCGTGATCGAACCTGCGGGATCAGTGTTTCTTAATTTCTAGATCAGACGGGCGGCTTCCTCATCCACTGAACTATGGAGCGGCAACCTTTCTCAATCTTCTCGTGTAACGGACTACTATATAATAATTTTTAGCTGAAAGAGTTAAATACAACAGGCTATGCAANTGTTTCTTAATTTCTAGATCAGACGGGCGGCTTCCTCATCCACTGAACTATGGAGCGGCAACCTTTCTCAATCTTCTCGTGTAACGGACTACTATATAATAATTTTTAGCTGAAAGAGTTAAATACAACAGGCTATGCAACATTAACCAGAAAACAACTTTACTTAATCTATGGCCCAAGTTCACCCTTCAACAATTCCAGAGTCTTGCGTCAACTTTTAAAAGTTAACACGAGCGAAATCGAAGCTTTAATTGAAAGAGACATACATAACATAGCCAAACAGCGCTCTTTCAATCTTCGTTTAAAAGATATTGTTCTATCACCCATAGTCTTTTCTCCTATACTTTTTGCCTACCCCTTATTAAACCAATTTGCTGTCCTTGATCCAATCTTATTTTCACCTATTATAGGTACTCCCGATGTCTTTGGCCCACTTATACTTAGCCCTCTAGTTTTCAGTCCTGTTATTTTATCACCCAGAGTTGGAGGCGTAGTTATACTTGATCCTTTATTATTTGTTCCTATTATTTTGTCACCCATGGTTCTGAACCCATTTATTCTAACTCCTGGTGTTTTCGTTCCGATTATATTAAATCCATTTGCCTTATCGCCTTTTATTTTATCTCCACAAGTTTTTACACCCGTTATTCTATCGCCATTGGTTCTAGTTCCTCTTATTTTAAATCCTATGGTAGGGTCTCCCTTAATTTTGAGTCCATTTGCCCTGTCTCCAATCATTTTCTCACCTCAAGCACTGTTTGCACTTGTTTTGAGCCCATACGCACTGTCTCCAAATGTGGAGAGCAAACTTTATTTGTCAACGATATTTTTGTCGCCTAGTTTTTTAAGTTAATCATAGTTTTATTAAAAAAAATTAATAAACATTAATAAATCCTACTATATTTAACGATAATGTCTATATATCTGTATGTGTAGACCATACATGACCAAAGGTGGTAATAGATGGTAATAAATTACCACAGGGTTGTACGGTTGTGCCACCCGAAAAAGGATGGTTGTGCCTCGGCGCGAAGCGCCTAGGTTGTATGGGGATAATAATGGGTTGTGCCCGGCACTATGCCCCAGGCACACCCTTGTATTGTTTGTATGGGTTGTGCTTTTTAGGAAAAAACAAAGGGTTGTGCTTTAGTGAAAAATAGGGTTGTGCCTTTTTTCGAAAAAAATTACCACCACTTGGTTATGTATGGTGTAGACGGTCTCGGTAAGCTAGATTTAAGTCCGGAATGCTGAAACAAAAGTTGTAGGGGATGAAATTCTATAGGATGATCAGGAAAAAGTTTTTGAAAGTTTGGATAATCTCAAACTTTTGACACCACTTTTATGAAGAACCCCCTCAAAAAATTTTTCAAAATGTTTAGGTTTTTATGTCGGCATTAAATTTATTCCAGAATAAAATGATATCGATCGGAAGTCGTTCGGAGAAGAAAAACGCTCGGAGGGGAGAAGAAGAAGAGCAAATTTTTTCTCATCTAGAGCGCGTTAGCGCTCGGCTCCTAGTACTTTATTTTTAATCATGTAAACCGTTCGATCTCTAATTGGCAACGAGGAAAGGTTTTTAAAAGTTTGGATGATCTTGTAACGGATGTAAAAGCATGGATCGCATAAAAAACGAAAGTTTTTCCGTCGCGGAATAGACCTTCTGCTACACAAATGGGAAGCCACTATTGAAGCGAATAGTGACTATCCACCGATTTTTTCATGGGGGAGGGGGGTACAACATCCAAATTTTTATAAAAATCATAAGGATCCCCNCGGAATAGACCTTCTGCTACACAAATGGGAAGCCACTATTGAAGCGAATAGTGACTATCCACCGATTTTTTCATGGGGGAGGGGGGTACAACATCCAAATTTTTATAAAAATCATAAGGATCCCCTTCTGATTTTAGATTTTTTAAAATTTTTTGGTCCATGGGTGGGGGGGGGGTACATGTACTCCCGCCTCTTCCCTACGGCCCTGATTCCAATAAAGTGAACCAACCCGCTTGGCCTGAATCGAATCGTGAGAATAACAAATTGAGTTAAAATGATTGAGTTCTAAAATATTATGTTGCTTCAACAATTCTTTAATTTTCATGATCACGATAATAGGATTTCACGCTCATTTGAATATTTATGTTAGGTAAACACATTCTTCTTTATTTCAATCGCATTAAACAACCTAAATTAAAAGGGCAACTCTATCCCGATCTATATAAAAAAGAAATTTATCACGCCGTGACTATTGTTTTCAAATATTCAAATATATTTTACAGTTCATTCCTATTAACCAATTCAAAAAGGGTAGTGTCCTTATTGGTTCCAAAATTTCCCACCAAAATGTTACATAAGCCTATTGTTTATGCTATAATTTGGTTAGAATTTTTAATTTTTGCTACTGCTATAATAGATAAATCCAAAGTTGAAGAAGATATTAAAGTTCATCGAGTCCCAATAAATCCAGAAAAGATGATTGAACTCTATCAGCACTGGACGGATCAGACGTTTAGTGGATTATTTGCAGCTGTGGCTTCGAAAAAGTTTGCTTTTTAGCTATCGTACATAATTGTTGAATATAGGCTGAGAAATGCACCTGCGCATGTCAAAGACAAAGTAGCTCAATGTTCCAAAAATGCCAACACTGTAATCTTGCATGCTAAATGTATTTCAAATTTGTTAGATGGCAAGCTTTCTAAAGAAAAAGAGATCAGAAAAGCACCTAGTAGATACACAGAACGCGTACCTAGTAGACGAAAATTAAACGAGGAAGAAAAAGTCTATAATACCTTTGTCCAAGGTATGATCTAGAATTTACATGGTTGTCCCAAAGTTCGTGTACACTTTTTATTTCAATATAATTTGTTGAATAATTATATGAAAATCATCCACATGGGGATAATTTTATGCGGGGAGTCGATTGCGCGCATTTTCGAAGCATGAAAAATTATATCTACCATGATTCCGCATAAAATTTACCCACCAGACGGATATTTTTCAATAAAATTCAACATATTATATCGAAATAAAAAGTGTACGGGAAATTTGGGACCACCCTGTATAATGAAAATTATCTATTTAAAGAAAAGCCCATGCAAACAGTTTATCATTCAACTAAGAAGATAGCTCACTTAAAAGTCTTATCATTAAAGAAGCAAAAAGTCAAAAAGACTGAGCGGTTCCCTCCATCTAGATTCGAAGACATTGACCAAAAACAAAATCAAGGTAATGGACAAAAACAAAGCAAAACTTTGCTCAAAAACAAAACAATAAGAAGGCAAGGAACAGTGGGTCAAAATCAAAATCCCCAAAGGTTTCCGAGCCTATATAGAAACAAACCAAAAGCTCAGTCAGTAAAGAAGCTGATCAATAGCAGACTTCGTCCAATTGGCGTGAAAACCATAAATCCTCCAAATCATGGCTATTCAGTAATTAAGCCAAGAAATTCCATGGAAAGAAACATCCGAAAAAATTCTCAACATACAAGAAGATTGAGACAACCAAATAAAGTTTATCCCAAAGAATACACTTCTAGGCTGTATTCAAACTCTCATGAACGAAAACAGTTCTTGCACAAAAGGTTTCTTGCCTCAAACAAATTCTTTCAACGAAGGAGACTCGAATCGAAGCTCACCAACCCATGGATGAAATCGAATTGGAGAATAAGGACGAAACGTGAAATAGTTCGCAAAAGTAGCTATGAATTGAGAACACGGTACAATGATATGACACCTATAGGACTAGTAGCTAAAATACTGACAAAATCATTGTTGGTATCCAAGAATAAAACTGGAATACAACCGTAAGAAGTTTTTTGTTCATGTTTGTTCAAGCCTGCTCTATCCCAACTCCTCTTTTCTTTCCTCCCCAACGTTAGAAGAAAATACAGGGTGATCATAAAAAGCCAACTTTGCAATTTTTAAATAATTTTTCAAGTTGTTTAATTTTCACCAAAATAATCTCATATTGGGTTGTTCCAAAAGTTTTTACACTTCACTTTTCACTTTACACTTTTCACTCGACACTTTTTACTTTTTTCAATTGAAAAAAGTGAAAAGTGTCGAATGAAAAGTAAAGTGTAAAAACTTTTGGAACAACCCAATAGGTGCTTTTCTATGCGAGAAATCGATTGCGCTCATTGTCGAACCTTGAAAACGCTTCTCTGACCCTGATACAGGGAAGAGAAGTGTGTATTTTGCGAAATAGGCTTATACAGGATCAGGAAAGCGTTTACACGTCCCGTAGCGCACGCAATCGATTTCTCGCGTAGAAAAACCTCATATAGTGACGTAATTAGAAAATTTCGGAAGGGGCACGTCATTTTGATCCCTTAGATGTTTTTTATAAACTTTTCCAAAATTTTCTGCAAAAACATAAGGGACCGAGGCAATTTGTTCGAGCTTTTCAAAAAAGTTTTAAAAAATTCAAAAAAATTTTAAAAAGCGTCGACAAGCACGAAAATTTTTTTGTTGAAAATCACTCTGTTTAAGCTGAAAATGTTCAAAAAATTACGATTCTTGGTGAGAAGCAAGCCAAATTTGGGACTCTTTTGATGGAAAATTTGACGAAATCCTTGAGTTAAAGTAAAACCAGGAGAAAAATTTTTTGAGAAATGCTTTTTAAAGCCAAAAATGCCCAGAAAATAAAAATTTTTGGTAAAATTTTTTTGGATTTTTCACATTTTCGTTGAAAAATGGGAAAATTTGGACACATTTTGTGAAAAAACAAAATGGGGGACCATTAGGATTTTAAAAAATTTTTCAAACATTTCAGGCAAAAACATAAAGAGGCACCCTTAAGTTTTTTCCGGGCCTGTCCCCTCCCCTTGGTAAGTCACTAAGCCCATATAGGGTTATTTTGGGGAAAATTATAAAACTTGAAAATTTTTGGAAAAATCGCAAATTGCCCTTTTTGAGACACCCTGTAGAATGCGAACATTTATATAATACGCTGCACATCTGAATCAGTTGGCGATCTAAACATCACTGGCTGGCTGCTCGCAAATTCCCAAATTTTTAGGGGAGTAGAGTATTTGTTAAATTTGATTAATTGTCTGCAAAGTTAGAATTTAGCTGGCAATATGCAGTCGAAAGAATCCGAGATCATGCCATACAAGAAAAAGAGAATAAGAAACAACTGAAAGAAGCACAAAAACAATTTGAAGATTACCGCTTTAGAGGTCTTCACCATGAAAATATTGATGCAAGCAAATATTACTTTTGAAAAAAAACACATTTATTTTAGGTAGATGAAATGATAGAACATCCACAACGTTTAAAGGAACTTTTAGACACAAAAAGCCAGGATGACCCTAAAACCAATAGGGAACAAAAATTGCTTGGCTTGGTAAGAGACGGTATTAAACTTGGATATTCATTAACTGGTCGGAACACGTCGGGATTAGATGATAAAAATTTCAAAGCATTTTCGCCACGATTGTTAAGTGTTGTTCCCGAAGAAGATGATAAAAATTTGGTAATTTTTAAGATTGATAGTAGGGACCCAAGATTTTATCGACAGAATAATTAAACACCTAAAGTATAAAAAAATAAGCAAAAGCTCATAAGGAACCATTTCGAAGTGTCTGGATAAAATTTTCCAAAATTTTGTTTTCAGTTTATTAGGCTTGGGGTAAAAAAACTTTTAGCCTAAGCTTAATAAACTGGTATAAACTTTTAGCAAATTTCGACAATCTCAGCCGGACACTTCGAAATGGTTCCCTGTCAGGCTTTAAATTCTTCCAAAAACTAGGGGCATACATATGGAGACTCGTATATGTTATTTATTCATATTTTTGGTATTTTAGGTCGATTTATTGTCCCCATCATTATTCAGTCTACACAATAAAGGCAAAGGAATTGAGAAAATCTCAAGTCTTCCAAATATGGTCAAAGGATTTAGCCAAAGTGACCAACAATCATGGATGAATTTTATTATTGAAGCTGCCGGTATAAATGAACAAATTGACAAACTAGAACAAGTATGTAAAAAATTAGAGGAATTAATTCGACAAAAACCAAAAACAACGGGCCAACAAATCCTGACTTTTTACCAAAAATTCTTTGAATTTTTACCCTATAGTCCATTTCAGCTGGAGTGTAAAAAAAGTTGCCTCACCAGTCCAGTACAGTTGATACGAAAACTGCCCATCCGAATCGCCAAGTTAAGCAACGTTGAGACTACCAGGTTCGATCCCGGTAGGGCAAAACTTTTGATTTTCAAAAAAATTTTTTTCAAAAAATGAAAATTTTTACTCAATTTTTTGGAAAAAGTTTCTTGAAATCAAAAGTTCTTCCCTACAGGGATCGAACCTGGCGGTCTCAAAGTTGCTTAACTTACCGGATCGAATGTGTTGCTTCCTTATCCACTGCACTATAATGGGGCAACTTTTTTGCATTACAGATGAAATGGACTATAATTTGAAAAACTTTTATGGTCTGTTTTATTATTTTAAAAATTGAAATTTAGGATCCTCGAATAAATCCAAATCTATCAAATAGGGAACTATCAATGGATTATAAAAACATGGGGAAAAGATACAAAGAAGATTTATACAACAAAAATGGACAATCACGTTATTTTACAAAAGAAAATGCGACCAAAATATTGGGGTCATTTCAAGAGCGTAAAATTAACACATGGGAAAAATTAGTCAGTACTTATTCAAAAGAACAAGTAAGAAAAGAATTTTATCAGGGTATACCAAAATATACCCCTCTCGAAATTTTTGGATGCATATACATATAGTCCGTTTCACGAAAAGATAGCAAAAAAAGCTGCAGCTTATAGTGCAGTGACACGGCGCACGAAAGTTTGCAAAAAGTTTCAACGCCGTTATGTCCAAATGGTGCAATTGGGAGAGTTGCGAGTCTTTTGGCTTGATGGTCGAGGGTTCGAAAAAAAGCATTTTCGAACCTTGAAAACGCTTCCTTGACCCTGATTCAAGGAAGAAATCGGTGTATTGAAGCGAAAATCAATTTATTTACTTAATTTTTTCCCTAGATGAGGGTCATGGAAGCGTTTTCAAGGTTCGGGAATGCGCGCAATCGATTCCCCGCCTAGAAAAACCTAAGAATTGACGGTTTTCTCATAAAAATCCGAAAATGTTGGATTTTCGCTTCAATACACCGACGCTTTCCCTGAATCAAGATCAAGAAAGCGTTTTCACAATTTGGGAGTGCGCTCAATCGATTTCTCGCATAGAATTACCCCTAAAAATGATTTTAGAAAAACATTTTCATGAAATAGTCCATAATTTATACCCCCTTTAAAATGCATATAGGCTGAACTATGGATCGGTACTTTTTGCAGTCTTCTCATGGAACGGACTACTATATAACAATTTTTAGCTGGTAGAGTTAAATACAACAGGCTATGCAACATTAACAAGAAAGCAACTTTACTTAATCTATGGCCCAAGTTCACCCTTCAACAATTCCAAAATCTTGCGTCAACTTTCAAAAATCAACTCCAGCGAAATCCATGATTTAATTGAAAGAGACATACATAACATAGCCAAACAGCGCTCTTTCAATCTTCGTTTAAAAGATATTGTTCTATCACCCATAGTCTTTTCTCCTATACTTTTTGCCTACCCCTTATTAAACCAATTTGCTGTACTTGATCCAATCATATTTTCACCTGTTATAGGTACTCCCGATGTCTTCGGCCCACTTATACTTAGCCCTGTGCTTTTCAGTCCTCTTATTTTATCACCCAGAGCTGGAGGCCCAGTTATACTTGATCCCTTATTATTTGATCCTATTATTTTATCACCCATGGTTCTGAATCCATTTATTCTATGTCCTGGTGTTTTTGTTCCGGTTATATTAACTCCACTTGCCTTATCTCCTTTTATTTTATCTCCACAAGTTTTTACACCTGTTATTCTATCGCCATTGATTCTAAATCCTCTTATTTTAAACCCTATGGTAGGGTCTCCCGTAATTTTGAGTCCATTTGCCCTGTCTCCAATCATTTTCTCACCTCAAGCACTGTTTGCACTTGTTTTGAGCCCATACGCAATGTCTCCAAATGTGGAGAGTAAACTTTATTTGTCAACGATATTTTTGTCGCCTAGTTTTTTAAGTTAATCATTGTTTTATTTAAAAAATTAATAAACATTAATAAATCCTACTACATTTAACGTGTAATGTCTGTATATCTGTATGTGT
Organism: Acrobeloides nanus; assembly: GCA_900406225.1. Classification (NCBI taxonomy): domain Eukaryota; kingdom Metazoa; phylum Nematoda; class Chromadorea; order Rhabditida; family Cephalobidae; genus Acrobeloides; species Acrobeloides nanus. Next base: position 4,927 of record OZJO01024244.1, on the reverse strand, counting down.
AGACGGTCTCGGTAAGCTATATTTAAGCCCGGAATGTTGAAACAAAAGTTGTAGGGGATGAAATTCTAAAGGATGATCAGGGAAAAGTTTTTGAAAGTTTGGATGATCTCAAACTTTTGACATCACTTTTATGAGGTACCCTCAAAAATTTTTTCAAAATTTTCAGGTTTTTATGCCGGCATTAAATTTATTCCAGAATAAAATGATTTCGATCGGAAGTCGTTCGGAGAAGAAAAACGCTCGGAGGGGAGAAGAAGAAGAGCAAACTTTTTCTCATCTTGAGCGCGTTAGCGCTCGTTTCCTGGCTTTATTTTTAATCATGTAAACCGTTCGATCTCTAATTGGCAACAGGGAAAAGTTTTTGAAAATTTGGATGATCTTATAACGGATGTAAAAGCATGGATCGCATAAAAAAACGAGAGTTTTTCCGTCGCGGAATAGACCTTCTGCTACACAAATGGGAAGCCGCTATTAAAGCAAATGGTGACTATCCACCGGAAGATTAATTTTATCTGTTTACCTATCCCCTGGTGGGAGAGGGATAGGTCATGGGATGGAAGGGGTATCGGTCTCTGGCGTCGGGGGACCCTCTTCCAAAAAAGGTCGCCAAACTGCGGAAGGGGGGGGGGAAGGGTCATAAAGACAAAAATTTTGGACCCGGGTCTGTGCAACTGTGATCCGAACTTTCTTAGATTAACTATGATGTTTGATTAAAAATTCGAAGTTTTATGTTTATTGATACAACTTCGCATTGAAAATTTTAAGTATGCAACATCTATCCATCTTAGATTTCCTCATGAAACGGTTCATTAGCGTTTTTAAACATGAAATTGATTATAACTAAAAGATCATGCAGTACTCTTGAGAACACGCATAATTATGTGCCGTTTGTTATTTTTTAGCTCATTTTGTTGTATGGTATTTAAATTTTTTCTCGGAAATGTTTCGTCAAATAAACCTTCCACTTATGATGGTTTTATGTTAAACGTCACCTACATGCATTCGGCTTATTTTAAGTTCATTTTGAAAGCTTGAATATTGATCTAAACATGTCGAATGCTACAACAGATATCACATTTGAGATATTTAATTTTTATGTACCAAAAATTTTAATTTTGATTATTTCGGTGCTATCTGCCTTTGGAAATTCAAGTATTATATGGGTAACGATAAGGAGAAGGTAAGGAAGTTGAGCTTCTTGTGTTATATGTCAATTTTTTCATTTTGGAATTGAATTAAAGATAAAAAGCTAGATTTGTAGACATTGAGATTAGGGATGTTACATTGCAACGAAAACATGGCATTTGCCACGTTTTAGGACTTTTTGCCCCGTTGTTGGACGTTTTTTAAAGAAAAGATCAAGTTCTTTAGGATCGATAATTTCAATAAATTTTGAACAAAAACTTTGATTTTTGAGAAAAAAATTCAAATTTTAGCAAAAATTTCGATTTTTGAACAAAATTTCGATTTTGATCAAATTCGATTTTTGATCAAAAACTCAATTTTTCACAAAAAAATTCAATTTTTCAACCAAAATTCAATTTTTGATCAAAAACTCGATTTTTGACAAAAAATTCAATTTTTTTCAAAAAAATGCCACGTTTTGGCATGGTGTTTGCCACTTTTTCTATTTTCGCATGTAACCCTAATTGAGATATCAAAAGGCATCGTTATAAGTTTATTTTGTAATTTTTAGATCTTTACGGGCTCCTTGTAACCTCTTGATTGCATTCGCTGCGGTTGGAGATTTTTCAGCTCAAGGAGTCCATTACGTTAATGCCTATTATTCGTTTAATGATATATATCCACCATTAGGAACTTGTTGGAGGATAATTTTGATACCATATTGCATGTTTAGTACTAGTTATGTGTCAACATTTTCAATCGGCGTCGACAGATTGATTTGCATTGTTTTCCCTACATTGTAAATGATTCTTTTTTATAATAGCTATTTCAGATATTTTTTAGTTATCATAGATTTTCCGTTCATAAGCTATATGTATTGTTTGCAGCATTCTTGGCATTGATTTATGGCTTTATGTGGGTTCCATTTTCTTACCAATTCGTAGTCGAAAATGAAACATTGTAAATTTTTTAGCATCTAGTTAACAGCTGAAAAGAAATATTTTTCTTAAAAACTTTATTTTAGACTTCAATATGACTGTGGATGGGGCTCTTTTATTTTCAAAGACGATATCGTGAATACCATCAACTCATATTCGAAAATAGCCTTTTGCATAGGAATGTTAGTCATCTATGTAATATGTTGGATTTTTATTAAATTCAAGAACGGTTAGTTTGATTTTCACGAAAAAATTTAATTGAGCTTTAGAAAATTCGTCGTCCAAGAAGATCATGAAGTCTCTTACAGTTATCACAATAGTTACTGCATTCACATGGCCTCTATCCATGATAATTTTTTCAATAACGACACTTACTCCTACTACACCATCGATGAAATTGTTAATGGCTTATGGTGGTGTGCTAATCAATATGGGGATTGCTACTAACTATTTTATTTTTTACGCTTTTAGGTAACGTCTTAAAATTGGTTTTCATAACTATAGTTAAAGGACCAGTACAGTAAGTTACAATCATATGAAAAAATAATATATTCGAAAAGATCATGAAAAATGAAACATTTTTTGTTTTTATGGCATGTTCTGAATCGTTGTAGTTTTCGAGATAATTGCGTTTGAAATTTTGAATTTGTGTACAAGCTTTTCGTTGTAATACGCAAACTTTTTTTGAATTTTTTGCGGAAAAATCGATTTTGCATCGATTTCTTCAATTTTCATAAAATGAACATTGTAGCAATTTTTTATAGCTAAATGAGACGAGCAAAATGACACCAAAATTATCCAATTTGAACATTGTTTTGGGTTATTAAAACGAAAATTCTGATTCATGCTTTCGTTTCAATAACCCAAAACAATGTTCAAATTGAATAATTTTGGTGTCATTTTGTTCGTCTCATTTAGCTATAAAAAATTGCTACAATGTTCATTTTATGAAAATTGAAAAAATTGATGCACAAATCGATAAACATTTTACGGCTCAGTTTATAGTTAAAACGATTCCCCAACTCCGATATTATGGAGAGGGCGCCGTTTATGTTTTTTGAAATTTGCTAAATATCGCTAACCAAAATTGCAATTTTTCGTTTTTTTGAGCATAACTTTTTTTTCTTAGGATTTCAAATAACACAAACGGTGCCCTCCCCATAATATCGGGGTCGGGGAATCGTTTGAGCTATAAACCGAGCCGCAAAATGTTAAAATGATAAAAATAGGTTTTTGAAAAAAAATCCTGGCTACGTCTCTAGATTGATTGTACCTCTGGAAATATATGATTGGGAGGAGTTCCAACGGTGTTTTCAACCGTTTTAGGGTTAAGAGAATGTTTGGGCCAAAAATAAGAATACTTTTTTGTAAATTAGCTTTATAAAATTTTAATAATCAAGTTTGTATATGTTTTATTTTTTAGCAAGGAATACCGTAATGCTTTCAAGCAACAACTACCGTTTTTGCTTTGTTACAACTCGAAAACTTCCAAAACTATATTCGTTAATGGTGTAAATGGTCATTCAGCGCGTGTGAAAACATCTTTTCATTAGTTTCGAATTTGATTCAAAATTTATTAATTATTCTTTTCTTGTTGTTTGTCTAAATATTGAATTAAATTTTTTACCCTCTGATGAGCAATTTTCGGTGACTTTACAACAACCTTTTATACTTTCACGCTCCAAACTAACAACTCACATGCCTCCGACACCAAAACCCAACAACCCTCGTGCCTCCGACGCCACAAATTCAAAAACCCACCCCAGGTGAAAAACCTGGGGTCTGTCCATGTATGCTTCAGACTCTAACTGTATGGCTTATATGGTTTTGAGATTTTGGCCCAACAATCCTCGTGCTTTCAACGCCACAAATCCAAAAACCCACTCCAAGTGAAAAACTTGGGGTCTGTCCATGTACGCTTCAGACCCTAACTGTTGAGGTTCATCGATTCCGGTCATGGTTATTCTCCTACCCAAAACTTTTTAGCACTAAGCTCTAACGCGCGGTTTCTCCGATACTGACTCCGAGCGGCAATCCCGAGCGTTTTAATCTAGAGTAAAATAATAAAGGGGCAAAAAAGTGAAATATTTGTTTGTCTCCTATTTCTATGATTTTGGTGCCAACCGTCTTTTCTCATCGTCCCCTACAACTTTTGTTTGTTTTATTTCTATATCATATAGATTATATGGTTGATGTATACAGAGAAACATTTCTAGCATGATTTTGAAAAAATCCGAAAAACAATTTTAGACCCCTTCAACTTGTCGCCAGTATAAAAGTATAAATACCGACATTTTATTCCGAATTGTTTATTAAATTTTATATAAAATTTATGACTGAATCAATGATCATCATTGTAAAGGTGACTGTCGCCCATGCTGGAATTACATCAATAACAGTTTTTATATCAAATTATTGTTTAAAAGGTAAAACTATGTTAAACCATCGAGTTCCTTAAACTTCCAATATGACTCCAATTGCTTAAAATGAAGATTCATAGAAGTTGAAGTGGGGATTACGAAAAGTTTCCCATCAAAATGGATAACACTATTTTCTGGTGCCACAGTTGAACTTTTACATAAGACTCTGTGGACTCTTTGCCATATTCTTTGATCTTTTTTCATATAAATACAAAATGCCACTGTAACATATAAGTTTGTGATCTAAATGATCTGAATAATTAGAGTAATCATAAGTCCATGGACCCCTGGACTCCTGGGAGATAGAGCTGTTAGGGTAATTATGAATCTATGGACCTCGGGAAAACCCGGGGCCCGAGAGATAAAAACAAAACTCATCTTAAAGCTTTAAAAGCCAAATTTAGATGGATTTTTAATTTTTCCTTTAAAATTTGTTTCCAAAAA
>OZJO01024242.1:0-27465 GCA_900406225.1 Acrobeloides nanus | reverse complement strand
CTCAAATGTCGGGGCCTCAAATGTCGGGGCCTTAAATGTCGGGGCCTCAAATGCCCGGCCTCAAATGACGCGTAACCGTCTCGGTACTATTTTTAAAACCCATTAAAAATATGATCTCAACAAAATTGTCAGTAAAAAAACATTGTATCTAACATCAATTCAAGTCGGTTTTTCTCGTTAGTACCGTCTTTTATGTTATTTTCTGTATTTGTTCAAAATTGTTTAAGATAGTATGATACAAAGCCAAATTTATTTTTATCATAAAAACATAATATTACAATTAGTTATCTCGCGAAACGATGTCTCAGATCTATGGCACAACCTAAAATCTCTCTTGCTAGCTAGATCTAACCAATGAAAATGTACTTACATTCTGATCAGCAGCATACTCGATTTTAAGAACGAATGCAGCCGGTGATGGGAATTTAGTCCACCCAATTCCTGTGATATCCAATTGGATTCCGCCATTCAGAGATGCCGGAGTTGAATAAGAGAGTGGAATCAAGCCCGACGATCCAAAAAGATTGACGGTTGTCTAAAATCTCTCTCTATTTTCCAAAAAATGATCAAACTCACTTTGCTGGCCGGAATAACATGGTATAGCTTAACCAAATTATCGTCTGGATACTGTAAGACAAAAGCATAGATTATCGTGTTATCTTGTTGTTGTGGGTTATAGAGACGATATGGATCGAGTCCAGTGGAGTTTCTTAGTTGACTTGTATACCTATAATCGACAAGACTATATATGATGGATATGAAGTTACCAAACAACTCCATCGCTCGAATCATTTTGAAAAATCCACGGTTTTGTGGCAAAAATCGCTTCTTGATGAGCGTTGACAAAAATTCCTATGTCTCTTAATCTCTCTCCAAAAATCGGTAATACTCGTCCGTTATGATCAGGTGCGATATTTAACAAATAGTTGCCACCTGTACTAATTGTTTCGGCTAGTCTTGACACCACTTCGTTTACGGATAAAACGTCTGTGAGCTATAATTTCGTATCTAATTTTATCGTTAAGTGTGCTTGCCCTTAGGTTAAGGGTTATTATTATATTACTTTATCTCTTTAGGGTTATTTTTAGACTTAAAGGGGGGTGCACGCAAAGTACGCTTCTCGAAAAAAATTTTTTTCTCCAAATTGGCTGATTTTTGGTACTTGGGGATTTTCGGGCACAATTGTGCCCGAAAAGTGCACAAGAAATCGATTGGCGCAAGTCCTGAGTTCTGAAAAAATTTTCGTGACCCCCTATCGAGGTGCCCCCATTTTGACCATTTTTTAAATTTTTACGATTTTTTCGACTTTTTCAATTTTTGACCATTTTTTTCGATTTTTGATGATTTTTTCAATTTTTGACTATTTTTTCAATTTTTCACGATTTTTTCGATTTGTTTTCAATTTTTGACTAACTTCTCAATTTTTCACGATTTTCCGATTTTTGACGATTTTTTCAAATTTTCACGATTTTTTCGTCGATGTTCACTTATCTATTAGTGGTAGTGTTAGAGTGAGAATCAGATTCAGTTTCTCCTTTAGTTCTATGTATATCTTACATTCATAGTTCTTCTATAACCCCATGATTTTGTATCTAGTGCATCGATGTCTTCCCATTTATGATTCTGTAACTTCCCTGGTGTATACTTGTCCGAACAGGTGTAATAACCTCCATGTTTACATCTAGCATCGACTCCCCAGCGATCATTTGTTACCACAGTATCTTTTACGGGACTAAAATCATCATGAAGATAAGAAAATGAAAAGAAGAAAAACAGACCTTTCATTATAAATCCATGCTAGGATCTCTTCCGATTTCCAATAGGCAGGACTAAAATTCCTCGAAGATTGCTCCTTTGTTATCAAATCTCCATCTACCCAGAAAATTTCTGGTTGATAATTTGTGACCAAGTCGATAATTTGGGGATAGACGACACTCTAAATATTTCGCATTTGGGAGGTATCTCACTTCACCCACTGTACAGTTCATCCAACATAAATACTTCATCCATTGGATACTTCACCCACCGGACAGTTCATCCACCTTTTCAAGACCATGATGAACTGTCCAGTGGGTGAAGTGTCCAATGGGTGAAGTATTTATGGTGGATGAACTGTCCAGTAGATGAAGTGTCTATGATGGGCGAAGTGTCTATGGGGAGCAAAATGTCCAGTGGGTGAAGTGCCCGGTGGGTGAAGTGTCCATGGTAGGTGAATTGTCCTTGGTTGGTGAACTGTCCAGTGGGTGAAGTGAGATACCGCCCGCATTTGTTCGTCTGTTTCTACTTTTTTCTCTTACATTGACATAATTTTGTGTCTGGTTTACTCCATCACTAAGAAACGTAGGGTGATACCAATCCAGAAGTGAAAAATATGTCCCAAAATGGAGGCCGCCGATTCTTTGGATAGCAGCTTTGATCTCTCCTAAAAATAGACCAATCTTGATTAAAATGTAGGATACCAAGAAGATCTCTAGCTGGGCCAACATCTTGAGCATTCCAATTCCAAGAGTCTTTACTTGGCCATAAGGTAAAACCTTCATGATGCTTTGTTGTTAGTACAAAATATTTTGCTCCAGAGCTTTTGACGACACTGGCAAAATGTGATGAGTCAAAATCCACTGCTCGGAACTGAAAAATATTTTAACCATAAAGACTAGAACTTATTTTCGAAACTTACATATCTAGCAAAATCAGCATAAGTCGTGTTCGGGTCGAAATGAGTATACACAAAATTGTTTATATCCGTGTTATTACCAGTATCTTTCCAATCGTACCAAAACCATTCGCTGTCATAAGCAGGGACCGAATAGACACCCCAGTGTGTAAAAATACCGAATTTTGAATCATCATACCAGAGAGGAAGTGGTCGAGAGTCCAAAGATTGCCAATTTGGCTAATATTGTTTAAGTTAGTATATAACAAAACAAACATGAATGTTTAGGGACTATAGGACCTCATTAATCCTTCGAGTCAGGGCCTTGGGAAGTCGGGCACGTTAAAAATGCCTGATACTAGAAACCAAACACTATAATCGGGGGATCAATTGGTGATAGTTTCAGGGGCTAAAAATTTTTCTTGTCCATCTACCCCAGGATTTAAAAAAAAAAATCCTGCTGAAAATGAAAATTTTAGCAATTTCGATTGTAATTAGGTTTTTCCATATGGGGAACACGAATCCGAGCGATTTGAGCCGTTCCGGACCGAAACTGACCGAGTTTTGGCAAAAATATCCCCATGAGAAGGGGAGAATACAAAATTGCAGGGGTACCCCCAACTTCAAAGTGGTGTAGAAAATTCAAAATAAGGCAGATTTACAGCAAAATCTAATCGATTGTGCCCCAAGTATTCCTCTATCGATTACTTTTTAAATTAGGTGAAAAGACTTTAAGGGCCCCGAAAAAAACCGTTTTGAGTGACTTGTCAGAGGTCAAAAAACCTGTGCTATCAAGTTAACCTAACAGCGCGCTCACATATGGGGAGCGCGTCCCAGGTTTTGTGGCTCAGGGATGCATTTGCAAGTGTTGCTGTACACACATGGCCAATCCTATTGCTGGAGGATTGGCCATGTGTATACAGCAACACTCAATATCTGTATATCACATGAGCAAATATGGAAGATAGCTCGAAACGAGAAGCGCCAAACGCATCAGGCGCTTGGTCTCTCGGTCCTAACAAGATAAGCAAGAATGTTTAGGGACTATAAGACCTTCGAGTCAAAGCCTTAGGAAGTTCGGAAGTCTCAGAGCCACCTTCATTTTGATTCCGAAAGCAGAGAGCCCCATTTTTGAAAATCTGACACATCTTTTTTTGGTTGTGTCGAAACGCTAGATTGTCTCATACCTGATATTGTTGTGCAAAAATCCCACTTATAAATATAACAACCAAACAAAAATACCTCATCTTGATCAAAAGTATTGGCAGAACGCTAGGATTTTTTGATCTTTTATAGGGAAATTCATCATATTTTTATGTGGACATTCATCACAAACAACATCACGTGCTTGATAAAATAATATGTACTTGAACTGTGGATTGTTTCAAAAATTAGCGTTTAGAGCAATGACCAACTAACAAATTTTTTTTATCAGGTATTAGAATAATGATCAGCGTACAAAAAAATATATAGCAGCAAATTCATAAAGCCCATTTCAAACTATAATCCTGAACGGATTTCTTAAAAGTTAGTAAGGAGCGATCCGTCCGATCTGGCAAGTTAAGCAACTTGGGCCCGCGGGTTCGATCCCGGGAGGATAGAATGTTGAGAAATTAAAAAATTTTTAGCAGACCCCCTAAATTCGACCTCGCAGAATTTTTGCCTATTTTTATTTTTCTTGAAAAATTTTTCCTTTGCCTGGAAATTGGCTTTAAAAAATTCATAGAATGAGATTACAAATTATGATAGAATTATCATAATTTAAGATTGCATTTTTTAAATGATTTTTTAAGTCAATTTCCAGGCAAAGGAAAAATTTTTCAAGGAAAATAAAAATAGGCAAAAATTCTACGAGGTCGAATTTAGGGGGTTTGCTAAAAATTTTTTAATTTCTCAACATTTTACCCTCCGGGGATCGAACCCGCGGGCCCAAGTTGCTTAACTTGCCAGATCGGACGGGATCGCTCCTTACTAACTTTTAAGAAGTCATTTAGGATTATGGATTGGAATGGGCTTTAGAACTGATATTCAAAAGAATTTATTGGGTTGATTAAAGTTTTGTATACTTTTTACATGAATTTTGGATCGGAAAATTTTTTTCTGAAAACCCCTAAGGAGTGATTTTATGCGAGGAATCGATTGCGCGCATTCCCGAAGCGCGAAAATGTTTCCTTGACCTTGAAAATTTTAAAGGCAATTTACCTTTTTGTCAGTCATGTCTCACCCTGATCTAGAGAAGTATTTTTATGAATCAGGGTCGTACAAGCATTTTCGCGCTTCGGAAATGAGCGCAATCGATTCTCCGCCTAGAAAAACCCCTATACAACAGATTTTTCGATGAGAATTCGATTAAGATCATTTTCGTTTCAAAACCCCAATTTACTGTATTAGCCTATTTTCGCTTCAATACACACACCTCTTCCCTGAATAAGGGTCAAAGAAGCATTTTCGCAGCATTTTTTATGGATACTACTACAGGATGAGCCAAAAAAAACCGTACTTTTGCGTTTTTTTGTGAAAAATTTTCAGAAAATTGTTTTTTAAAAATCAACTACAAGGTGTATTTTCATGCGATTTTTGAGAAAAAATTTTGAAAATTTTCCGCCAAAAAACGCAAAAATACGGTTTTTTTTGGCTCACCCTGTATACAATTCTAACTTCAAAAATCAGCAAAATGCAAAATTTCCACTATATTTCGTATAAACTGACAAAATTTCGCATCTCAACAATCAGATTTGACACTGAAAAATCAGATTTTTTGCCAGATTTGACATCTCAAAATCAGCAGACTTGGCACCCCTGGCTAACTCCCTTTAGAGCCGTCCATAAATTACGTTTGCAGAGAGAAGGGGTGTCTGTGATTTTCCAACAGTTGCTAAAATGGGGAATCAGCCGGATGCTAACTGTTGAAAATCAAAAAAATTACCTTGGTTCCCCTCGCTTTAGGCCAAAATTTGGAAAAAGAGAAAATTGGGGTGATTTTTGAAAAAAAAAAATTTTGCCCCCTTGTTTCTGCAAACTTTTAAAGTTTTAAAAAGTATACAAGGGACCGTGTCTTTGAAAATTTTTTGTAAATGCAGTTTTTTAGGGGCCGTAAGCCCAAAACCTAACGGTTCTATAACATGAAAGCGTCCAAAAATCCGATTTTTTTGCAAACGTACAGGATGGAAAACCTGAATTTTGCCGCTTTTTGACGAAAATTTTTTTTCAAAAAGTGATCTATTAGGGATAACTTATGCGAGAAATCGATTGTGCGCATTGAATAATTCTGAAAATGCTAACTTAGCCATGAAATCGTCATTTTTTCGCCAAAAAACGGCAAAATTCCGGTTTTTAAAACCCACCCTGTAATTTAAGGAAACAAAATCAATGAGCTGTAGATGCTTCATTAATAAACAAAACTTTATTTGAAAACAAACGATAACAAATACAAGAAACAACTTTTCGTTTAATATTCACCACGAGCCAATTGACGGCGTTGCTTCTTCTTTGATTCCTTTTTGGTCTTTTCAACGAGAGCATCAGTAGGTTTTGCAACAACATCCTTCTTTTCGGACAAGATCACTTCAATGTGGCATGGCGATGACATGTAAGCTAAAATACAGTTTATATTATACATCACCTTAGCAGTATCAGAAGTGGATATGCGACAGCATATTTGAAAATTACAAAATAGTAAATGTAGAAAATTTTTCATGCTACTTAGTAGTACCGAATGTTGTATCATAAGGATTAGCGAGCCCACTCAACGTAATTTTTTTTAATTTTTAGCTTTTTTCGTTGGAAATGATCTCTCTAGGGGTAACTTTATGCGGCAAATCGATTGCGAGCATTGACAAAACATGAGAACGAGTTTTTTTCGAAAAATGAGCCGTATATACTTCATAAGCATGTTTTGTCAATGGAAAATTTTCTAATTTTGATAAGTTTCGCTTCAATATAACATCCTGAATCTAATGCCAGGGAATAACTCGCTAATCTTTAGTAGTACCCAACATTCTAACAAACTTACGATTTATGCGACCATGTGCACGATAAGTTCGTCTGCGCATTTTTGCGGCACGCTGAACAACAATGTGATCGATGACCAAGTGATCGACATCCAAGCTCTTAACCTCAGCATTGCTTTCAGCATTTCTAAAATAAGAAATGCTATTAGAATGTATGCTTCGATTCTATTTTACATAAACATGTGTTTCATGAGACGGCAATCCAAAGTCGGCACGACTCAGCCGGGTACTATACGACTTTATCCGACCCAATCGGTTGAAATTAGAGATCGGAAATTTTGATCATCAAAATCGATTAAAACTGCATGTTTTTACTCTATTAAGATCTTGCATTTCGATAAAGCCCCCTTAGATCTACAAAATAGACTCCCCAATTTTGATCTTTTTCCAAGTCTATACTCTCAGTTTTGATCAACTTTTTATCGTTTTTGAAAAAAGATCAAAATTTGGGGGGGGGTCTACTTGTAGATCTAAGGGGGATTTATCAAAATGCAAGCGAGTTTTCGATTGTAATAGAGTAAAAACATGCAGTTTTGATCGATTTTGATGATCAAGATTGAGTCATAGGTAAAACCATTATCATTAAGTGAAAATTTTTTGACTTGAAAATGCGTTTTTTGGATTTCTCGCATAAAATTACTCATAGCTGGCTCATTTTTCAAAAATTTCAACCATTGAGTGTGTCCCCGGTCAAGTCGTATAGTACCCGCAGCCGGTACGATGCAGTCGGCACGAAGCAAATAGCAGTTAAATTTGGCTACGCTATCCCTTACCCGTATACCAGATCTGACGCTGGATCAGTGGCGTAACCAGACCCCAAGAATGGAGGGGGGAACCTTTTCAAAGAAATTTTTTACTTTGGTTTCCCTTATGTTTTTTTTCAAAAAAATTTCCAAAATTGTGAGCAAAAACATAAGAGGGACCAAGGCGATTTTTTTTTTGAATTTTCCAAAAAATCACCTTGATCCTCCCTTGTGTTTTTTCGCGTCGATAGGCGCGAAAATTTTTATTGTTGAAAAACACTTTTTTAAGCAGAAATGCTCGGAAAATTTCGAAGTTTTGACGAAAATCCTTGAGGCGCAGGCAGCGCCGCAGGCGAAAATTTTTTTGAGAAATGTTTGTTTATAAGCTGAAAAAGTTCAAAAAAATATGATTTTTGTTAAAAAAATAAGAAAATTTGGTCATTTTTGGTGAAAAATCATAATGGAGGACCATTGAATTTTTTAAAATTTTGTACAAAAACATAAAGGGGGACCAAGAGAAAAAATTTTCATTTTCCAGGTTTGGGGGGGGGGGAACCACCCCGGGTTCCCCTTTAGTTACGCCACTGCGCTGGATACTAAACAAAAATTTTGATAGTCGCGCTAAAGAGTAAAATCGTTTTTGTGCTGAAAAGCCCCCTCCACAAACCAAGCGGTATGCAGCTCTAGGGGCTGTGTTAAATTGTAACAACTCACCTCAAAAGTTGCAACAAAAATTCCGCTGATTTAGTAGGCCATCGTCCTTGAGTAGTACCCCAAGCTTTGGCCTGAGCCTTACGGCCGACACAATGCTTGAAACGACGGAATGGAACGATTTCCTTCTTCTCCTTGACGTTTTCGAGGAAGCGAATTGCTCGCTTTATTGGCATTCCTTTAATCGCCCGTGCCGTTTCATGAGTATTCTTGAAGTGCACTCGCAAATCAGATCCACGGGCTTTGCACGACTTCGTGTTATTGTCCGGTTCAGAGGAATAGTGGATTTTCGTCATTTTCCCTAAAAAATACTCTGATTAACTAGAACTTTACTTAAAAAGTTAAAATAAAATGATAAATAGTCCATTTTTTTTATTAAAGTATAAAGTAATGAAAAATAACGAGGATGAGATTTTGTTGCAAAAATAATGGGCCTTGTATTCATATTTATTCAATCTTTTGGCTATTTGTATAAATGAATTATTTCAGGCATATCGTTTCAATTGATAGATGAAATTAAACGTTTTTTCTTTCACTTTTACCAATAAATGAAAAACGTGTTTGCTTGTTCGCAACCTTTTTGAGGGTCGTCCAGTGACGTAGTCAGAAATTTTTTATGAGGGGCCCTACCCGGAAAAATTTCAAATTTTACCTTGGTCCTCCCTTATGTTTTTTTCGAAAATTTTGGGAAAAAACATGGGGGGGGGACAAAGGCAATTTGTCCGCAAGCTTTTTGAGAGTCGGGACCAAGGAAATTTTGTTCAAGTTTTTCAAAAAATTTATAAAAATCACCTTGGTCCTCTATTATATTTTTCTCGCCTATCGGCGCGAAAATTTTTGACATTTTCTTATATTAAAGCAAAAAAAAAAATCCACGCCACAGGAGAAATTTTTTTCGAAAATGCTTTTATGAGTTTTGTTTAAAAAAGTGGTAAGGGTGCGTGCTAGCAGTCGTGAAACGCATTTCACAACGATTTCCGGACGCTAGCCATCCGGAAATAGTGCATTTTCACTATTTTCGGACGGCTAGCGTCCGGAAATCGTCGTGAAATGCGTTTCACGACTGCTAGCACGCACCGGTGCTCCCTAAATATTGGCCATTTTTAGTAAAAAAAAAATGGGAAAATTTTTAAAAGAAAAAAGCCAGCGCCGTAGGCGAAATTTTTTTTAAAAACGCTTGTTTTTAAGCTGAAAATGCTCAGAAAGCTAGAATTTTTGAGGAAAAAATAATGGTTTTGTTGAAAAACTGGGAAATTTTTATTGAAAATTTGATCTTTTTTGGTGAAAAATCATAAAGGGAGTATTAGATTTTTGAAAATTTAAAATTTTTGGGCAAAAACAGGGGGAACACCCAAAAAAGTTTTCATTGAGTGCTTGCTATTTAAATAGCACGGTTTTTTCGTGTTGTTTAAGGCTGCGCGCTAAACGTCTCGACAAGCTGATCGAGATGCTAAACTTCTCGAAATTCGTGTCTCAAGTCGAGATGGCGTCTCGATCTTTGAATTAGTTGGAATATTGACACGAAAACCCTGAATTTTTCATTTTTCTAATACGCTTAATTATTGGATGTATTTCAAACAAATACGGTATTAATTATAGTTCGACGAAACGAGCAAAACGCACCAAATTTATCCGATTTGAAAATTGTCTTGGGTTATTGAAACGAAAACTCTGATTCAGGGTTTTCGTGTCAATACTCATACTAATTCAAACGAGATCGAGACGCAAGTTGAGACGTTTAAATGAATCTAAATGATTTGAAAAATTCGATTTTTTCAAGAAAAAATCGAATTTTCGAAAAAATCGATTTTTTCAAGTCATTTAGATTTGATCAAAAACTATCTAGAAACGTTCGATATATTCCAAAACGATAAAATAAGTGCTTTTTTAGTGAAAAGAGTCGATTTTTACTTGAAATTTGAACTTGTGTCAAAAATCCGAGCATTTTCGAAAACTATTCAATTTTCAACGATAAAAATGGGTCAGATTAACGAAATCGCTTCATAACTTTGTTTTTAGTCGATTGATCGAAGAGTATGAAGATTCAAACATGTATTTGAATTATCAACACCGAACCGTTTTTTTCTCATTTTGAAACGCCGTGTATGCAGTTGAAATTTTTTTTTAGATAATGGAGGAGGAAGCTTCGCCATATTGTGCACAAGCTAGCATATCTTCAAAATCCTGCCCAATATGTTGGTTTTCATTTGATTCAATAGAATTTCTTTTACGCCATTTACAAGACATGAAAGACGACAAGTTTCATAGATCAACAACGGCAGAATGTTTGTTTTGTTCGGAAAATTTATCTGGAAATGCTCTATTAATACATCTTCAAGTAGAACATCCAACATATGTTTTGGGCAGTGATATCAATCAGTCGCATAATTTGGATAAAACCGTATCAAACAATTTTCATCATGTAAAAAAGAAGAAACATCAATGTCCATATTGTGCAAAGACATTTATTCGACCTTCCGATTTAGTCCGACATCTTCGTGTTCATATAGGTATTTTATTTTATGACTGCTAATTTGCTTCAAACTCAACAACCAGCCCAGGTCTTTTCAGTGGGGAATCAGGTTGTAATTTTAGACCCCGCCCCGTGAAAAATTATCAAAAACATATGAGGGGACCATTAGGAAAAAATTTTAATTTTTTCCAGGGGCCTCGCCCCCTGTCCCTCATTTTCCCTAAAAAACTTGGTAAATACTTGAATTATTTACCCCTACGCGGGGATTTAAATCATGATTTTACCCCTGTGCGGGGAGGGGGTCCAGACGAAATTTCTTACACCCTGGTTCTACACTGAGTCTTTTTCCCTTAATTTAGGACTTTTGTTCCCCCTATATCAGGACTTCTGTCTCCATAGAACAGAACTGTGCTCCTTTGTGTGTATAATCTTTGAATTTAGGAGAAAAACAATATTTATGTGAAAAGTGTCAACGGAGTTTTACATACGAATCCAACTTGAAGACCCATCTTCAAACTCATAATTCACGAAATCCGACTTACTTCAAGTGTGGATATTGTTCAAAGAACTTTCTCTCAAATTCTGCATTGAGACTCCATATCCGTATTCACACTAATGAAAGCCCGTTCACATGTGATTTTCCAGAATGTAACGAGCTATTTCGGTAAGTTTTTCTATCAAAGTTGGCACTCTTATGCCCTTGGTTCACCTCTAATATTTACTATTTTTTGTCATTTTAGTAATTAGTAAATAGAGATATGTGTGTGTGCATGAAACAAAAAAGGTATCCCCTTCAAAAATTAAAAAATTTTAAAGCGTAAAAACGCTTCTTTTCCTGATTCAGGGAAGAGGTGGGTGTATTGAAGCGAAAATGAGCGTTACTGTATCTATTTCTAAAATTCGATTCTTCAAACAAGTCTTTCTGTCTTTTTCAAGTTTATATAGTTTGGTTGAATTAATTGCATTGATGTAAGGTGTCTTTTTGTTTAATTATAATAAGACTAAAGAACAAAGAGATTAAATTTTTATGCTCTTGTTTTAAGAAATTGAGTGTTAGCAGTAAGGGAGAGCGACAGTGGAAAATATATAATTAAATTTTAAAGTTTGACATTCGTTTTATTATATAAATATGTAAATTTTGTAAAATACATGGTGTCCAAAAAGGTTTCTGGGCGATTGTGAAAGTATCTTTTATTTCGTGTTGTTGAGGAACTTTTTAGACACTCTGTTTATGGACACAACTTTGAACAAATAACTTTTTGGAAATTCTGTAAAATGGGAAAAATACAACAAATTTTGCATTTAATGCTAGTTTCAAGTAGTTCTATTAAAATATAGGATTGGAATCTTGTTGAACAATCTAAAAAATCGTTAAAATCCTCATCAATTTTTATATCAAACTGTTTAAATTAGGATTGCATAAACGCCACCTTTAGGTGGCAACTGCCACCTTTTTTTTAGCTCAATACCACCTTTTTTGTCATTATGCATCCCTAGTTTAAATATACCTACGATCGAGTGCCCGTGTTGCTGTGCGGATAAACAATTGTAGCCTCATGTTTTAACAATTTAATCAAACAATTGGCTATATAACGTCGATATGGTCGTATGCTATAGATTGTTAAAGCGTTGTTTAGGACTGTTGACGCATATAAGATCAGCAATGAGACCGATACGAACTCTGTTGGTAGAGTTGGAATGATGTTAAGCATAGCCATTGGTTTTGGCGCGTATAATATGATGGTGCAGAATAAGGGGATTACTGAGTGGATGAATAAGGTTCGGATCATCATTTTCTGAAAGAGTGGATTTTTACGATATCTAGACAAACGAACGACTGACATTTCTATACTCCTGGTATGCAGAAATTATCCAGCTATGATCTTACCTGAAGGTTATACGTCATAGCTGGCAATAAACTCCGTTGTTTTCGTAAAATCACGATTGACCATGCTATTAGAACAGCGATGCAAATGAAAACTACTGTGACATGGATCATTCGGATGTTGTTGAAAACGTTGACAATGTCGTTACATGGTGCATAAAAGTTGGTCACGACGTTATTATCAAAAACTGCTTGCATTTCTGGAGTTTTTGCCGTGATATTGGCCGTAATCAACTCGTTCGGACAATACATCAAGATGCCGGGGATTCCTAAAATTAGAGGGTATCTGAGAAACAAATCTTTGTAAAGGTTTCTCGTCTATGTGGTAGGAGTAGTTGGGATGTTCTAACTGAGCTAGCGACAATATGGGATTTTGGCTTTTATGAAAATCTCATAAGAACAAGAAGAGACATGCTTACCAATAGTCAAAATTGAGACCAAATGAATCGAGACCGTAAAAACAACCAATTTCTTCAAACTAATATCCCGATCAAACTTGTTCAAAACCGCCAAATGCAAAAACTTGAAAAAACAACAAATAACAATCGAAATCCCGATTTGCGCCGTTGAAATATGTTCAATCAACCCGACCACATGGCCAACCCATTGGCTATGAAACACACCAACAACTCCTCGAACTACTGCAAAATTCGCAACACCATGAGCATTATCTTTTCGTACAAACACCGTACTGTTTATACAAAGAATAAAATTCCAAGTAGTGATATCGAGGAGATAGTACTTGTATTTTCCCATATTGGCGTCATGTTTAAACAGGATGAGATAATAGGCTAAGGATGAAATTGATAGACTGAGAATAGCGATAATGGTAAGAAGTAAATAGTAGTTGATGTCCTCGGAGAATTGGAATAGGTTGATCATGATGTTTGTTCGGATGCAGTCAACTACAACACTGTCTACTAGAACTTTATTAAAAAATGAATATAGCAATGGCTTTTTTGTAGCTTATAGGTTCTTTTGTCTAATAATTGAGCAGAAAAATTCCTTATTCCCAAACAATGGAAAATGAGACATGAATTTTATGTCTATTATTTTAATTTAAGTCACGCGAAAAATTGTATCAACTTAAAAATTGTTATTAACTTTTTTGAACCCATGGGTTCATAAAATCAAACAAATTTTCATCTTGGATATTGTTCCAAAAGCTCTGTGGGTGGAGAAAAAATTTTATTTTTTATTTTCTGAGAACTCCCTTGGCCGAAAGCCGAGCTCCGTTTGAGTAGAATTCCCTCGGCCAAGATTATAATCCTGGCTAGTAAATATTAGAGGTGAACCACGAGTCAAAAGAGTGTTAAAAGTTTTAAAGAAACAATTTTTGTAGCACGAATAAATTGAAATTAACTCATATTAAAAAGTTTCATCTTTCTACTCCCGAGAAACAAATAAGTTCTAAAGAAGCGGCTAATCAAATGTTGAGTTCCATAAAATCTCTGAGCAAATCTTGTCATCAGAAGATTTTGTCTACATCGCAAAATTCTGCATTTTCAATTGTTCGATCTTCTGTAAATGTATTGTTTGAAAAATTTGCATAAAATTCATCATCTTTTTTGTTCTAGAATACTGCGCTTATGGATCATTTTCAAGTAGTTTTTCGAGTACAATTACGTTGTGGATCTGCTTCAGTAATTCCCGGAGTGATGACACAGTTAGTTGTTTTTATTTGATTCGTACTAAAAATGGTCAATTTTAGTCATAGTCCAACTGACATCATCATTGAAATCAGGTTTGTTTTTTAGTTGATGGGAACGGCACATGGGAGCTAGTTCATAAAGTTGACACGAAACGATCAACTTTATTCTTTTTTTTTTGTTAAAATTAGGATCAATCGTTTTGATAATTAAAGCACGACTGAATTTTTCCATTTTGATTAACCTCTTTAAAAAAGTTTTAAAATCTTATATTGAATTTTCAGCACCCTCCGAAGTTTATCCAAAGATAATTATGCCATGAGAATTCCACTAAAAAAATCTGGAGTCCCAGATTCACTCCAACTGATCCTAGATCCACAAGCTATACTAATGCGTCTTGAAACCGAGACTTCGAACATGTTTTCTTTTATTGTGTATCCATTTCCAACAGTTCAAGTAGGACCTGCGCAACCATTGGCAATACAAATAGCCAAAGAAAATAATGTCCAACCTCGTCAGTTACCATCATTTGTTATTGAGTGCTTTTTACAACGCAATGAAACTTTCATATCGGCAGAAGTTCGTCAGACACTTGCCCAGTCATGCTTAGATTTCGCAGAAAGATTTTAGTTGGATGATATTTTTTGGACCTAAAAAAACACTTTTTTGCAACTAAAATCTTATTTTTTGATCATATTCAATTTTTGATTAGAAAAACATTCTTATGATCTAAATTACATGTTGAATACTCTAAAATGCGTCTTATGAATCCTACAAATTCGTTTTTAGAGTTTTTCAACAATTTCGGTATTCTAACAAACGAATTTGTAGGACTCAATAAGACACATTTTCGAGTACAATCAAACCTCCGTTTTATGACCCTCCAGGGTGTCATAAAACGGAGATTTGATTGTATTCAACGTGCAATTTTAGATCATAAAAAATGTTTTCTAATACAAAAAATTGAATCCGATCAAAAGATAAGATTTTAGGTGCAAAAAATGAGATTTAGATGCAAAAAATGATATTTAGGTGGAAAAAAGTTTTTTGAGGTGCAAAAAATATCATCCATTTTAGTTTTGCAAATGTACATTTGTATTATTAAAACATAGAAATAAATCTCAAATAGTTTTTTTTCTTTGCATAAATTCTTTCATGTATTTCATCGTGCGTTTCTGGGATTGATCCCAGAAGAACGAGAATCACAGAGAATTGTTATCGTCTCGTGCATTTTCACCAAAAAATTTTTTTTCTTCAAAAATCACCTATAAGGGGTCGTTTCATGCGAGAAATCGATTTCTCGTATGAAGATACCCCCTCTAGAGGGGTCCAATTAACGAGGTTTCAATGTAGGTGATTTTTGAAAAAAATTTCGCCAAAAAACGCAAAAGTACGGTTTTTTGGCTCACCCTGTATTTTGTCGTGAAAAAATTCAGAATATCCAATAATTTTTATATGTTAAATTTCAACAGACAATATAACTTTAACATATATTCAACAAAGTATTGTAACTTTTTTTACTTTTACCCGTATTATAATCCCAACGAAAAAAACAATTGCATAATAAAAAAATTGTTTATTTATTGTGCTATCTCATTCTTGTCACAAAGCGATAAGCTGTTCAGTTTCAAATAGGCAACTGGGGCAATCGAGTTATCCGAATGAAGTATAGCTTCACATTGATCAACGGAAATTCTCTTCTGGTATAAAGGAGAATCGACAACGAACGTTTCATACTCACCACCTTCTCCGCACACATGTGATCCATATTTCTTGTTCATTTCAAGCAAGTGATCACGAATCTAAAACCTCTTATATAAATCAATTTCGCGACGAGGAAATCACCAACCTCCTTTAAAGTCATTCCTAAATGTTTGCTGGTTAATCCCATAGCAGCAACTTTGATTACAATTGCATCAACTCCAGCGTGAATCATTGAATCGAATAATTGGATTTGATCTTTCTCCCAGAGGTAGCACAATGGCGTCAAGTTCAGCCGCTTGCATACATTTTCAACCTTAACATGTAATTTTTTAATAATAGAAAAATTCGGTACTAGTTTCCAATAGCACACACAAATAACAGAGGTCTGGATCCAAAAATTTTTTCGGATTTTAACCGGGAAAGCGTCGTTACCCCCGTTTTTCTATGCGGGAAATCGATTGCGCGCATTCCCGAGGCGTGAAAATGCGGTAAAAAGTTGATTTTTTAAAATTTTTGCTTCAATACACCAACTTCCCNTCCGAGTAAGAGAAGCAATCGATCCTTCGCATAAAAAACGGGGTAAACAACGCTTTTCCGGTTAAAATCCGAAAAAATTTTTCGGATCCAGACCCTTGTCATTTGCGGTGTCGCTATTGGAAACTAGTATCGAAAATTCTTAGTGACAAAGCAACTTACACGATCCTTTTGATAGCTGCTCTGAATAGCACCAACTGATACACCTAAAAATATTCGAAAATAACAGAAAATCATTGATGCGTAGGTTTGGATTTCCATACGTATACGTTGCAAAAATATGGGAACTTATGCACTTCACCTCCCCCCCCAAAATTCGCATAAATCAAACATTTTGGGGAGGCCGAAGTGCATAAGTTCCAAAATATGTCCATACCCTGATTTTTAGTGGTTCGCCAAGTTCTCATTGTTTTCATGAGTCGGAACATGTTCCATTAGAAAGAGTATCGCTGAAAACCACCTTTCAGAAAAAACCGCGCATTTTTTCGACTTTGTGAAAAGGTTTTAGAAAAAAGCGATTTTTGTCAACACGCTTTTTTCTAAAATTTTTCAGAAAATCGAAAAAAATGCGCGATTTTTTTCTGGGAAGTGGTTTTAAGCCATGCTCCTTTCGAATGGAACATGTTTCGACTCATGAAAACATCGAAAACTTGGCCACTAAAAATCGGGATGTGGACTTATTTTTGTAACGCAGTGTGTATCCTCAGAAAATTTGAGAAATACAATCTAAAAATTTTTGGGCAATTTTTAGACCTGTCCAAAATTTCACGGTTCCCGTGTCCGTTCGTATAGAAATTACCTTCAATGTTAGGATATTGGCTCTTGATAGTTTTGAGAAGAAAGAACAAATCTTCAACTTCATCTTTTTCTTCTACTTCATAAGTTTTCTCAGTGTTTAATGGACGACCTCGAATCTCTTTACGAAATAAGGGGAGTCCTGTGGCCTGTCCAATCGCCTATTAAATTCAGTTGTGTAAAAAGTACGTTTAAAGCAGGGCTCGGAATGGATCGATTTATCAGAATTTCCTGATTTTTGACAGCGTTATCTAGCGTATTTCTAACGTTTTTAGACCTAAATCTGATTTTTGGATCGTTCTTGGATCGAGAATCTGATTTTTTGACATTTTTTTCTGATTTTTTTCATTCCGAGCCCTGGTTTAAAGTCTTGTTAGGTTCCTTTTCTGAATACAGAGTGAGCCAAAAAAAAAAATCGTACTTTGGCGATTTTTTTAGCGAAACATTTTCAAAATTTTTTTTCAAAAATCAACTATACGGGGTATTTTCATGCGAGAAAGTGTACAATCGATTTGCCCCTTATAGGTGATTTTTGAAAATTTTTCACCAAAAAACGCAAATTACGGATTTTTTTGGCTCACCCTGTAGAAAAAATTTTACCATACCTTAATCCCTTCATGACCTACACTTTGGTACATATATGAATCTATTTCCTTAGATTCTGAAGGAAACAAATTAGCTAAGCACACAATCTCATGACCGGCTTCCTTACATAGCATCAAATTATAGCAACTATCCTTTCCGCCCGAAATTAAACCCACAATTTGCATAGTTCTTTTAAGAGGACTCGAAATCAAATCGAACTTTTATAAGCCTGTGATCTTCGAATGTTCAAGAAAGTGTTTCTTAACTAAATTAGAAATTCCAATTTTAAAGGCAAATAAAAATCAATCAACACCAAATTGTATTAAATGGGGCGTGTGAATCTTGTCAGTATCGGGTCAAAAACATGTCTTGATTTTTCGAACAAAACTCACCCTTTAGGGGTTTTTTCATGCAAGAAACACAATTTTGATGTTATTTTCGCATTTTAACGGCTCCTTTATGCTGAAATTGTCACTTACAGGGTGAGTCAAAATAGGTGTTCTGTTTATTTTGACTCACTCTTAAGTGACAATTTCAGCATAAAGGAGACGTTAAACGCAAAAATAACATCAAAATCGTGTTTCTCGCAGAAAAAAACCTTAAAGGGTGAGTTTCGTTCGAAAAATTCAAGAAATTTTTTTTTGACCCGATACGGACAGGATCACACGCCCCCTTTAAGATAGAAATCAAATAACTCTTGAAGAAAATATCGGATTTATGTCCTCAATAACAAAGCATAAGAAAATTCTTTATTTTGAATTGGCATATAAATTGTACGGACAGTAAAAATGAACACAAAGCATTCAATTAAAATACAGTAAAAATATATATTTCACCTAATAATCTTTTTCATTTAAAAAAGTGTTGTTCAGTGTCTAAGAGAGTTGTCATTTCAAAAAGTAGGTAAAAATTTGATTTACAGTAGCGGACAAAAAAACTTGGGTCAAAATGTTTGGCCCAAGTTTTTTGTCCGCTACATTTTTCATGAAAAAATCGCCCAAATTTCAGTTTTTTTATACACTCTGTAATTGAAATATGAATCGAAAGGGATTACGTCTCACTTTCATATACATTACATCAATAGATATTGAAACAAAAATGACATTTTATTAAGTGTTATAAAGCGATCCATTTTCACCGCCTTAAAACTCCAAGACAAATATATTTAAATAAAACGTAAAATAGCGTATTTGAAAAAATTGATTCCGATCATTAAAGAATATACACTATACTTTTTCAATAAACTTTTAAAACATCAATTTTTTCACGAATATGCATTTGAAATGATAATTCCAAAGGATAACCATAACCCAAAACATATACATTTAAAGTGTATCTCAATAATCAATGATAAATGACGTATATCAACCAGTTGGGTCTTCTTATGAAAGGTCTAAAAAATGCTCTAATTAATCATGAAATGGAAATCAGTGGCGGTGTTATGAGAGGATATGGGAGCTATAGCATCCCAAAAAAGGGTAGAAGTTTGGGGTAAAAAACTTATGGTGTTCAATTTTTGAAAGTCAAAAAATTTAATTTTTACAGAAATTTTTAGGGATTTTTAGACCTCAAAAATCTGGAGGTTGGCCACCTCCACCATTTATGGAAACTAACTTACAAGAAAAATCGGTAGAGTTGTTGGTGCGTTCTATCTGCTCCTTTGCAAACTGCACATATTGTTCATGTTTTTCTAAAAAAATATTTGAAGTTAACTTGCTACAGTATTCTCATATTTTCTCCGATGATAATATTTCCTATTGAAGAAAATTTTATTTACTATCTATATCAGTTTTTGTTGATAAAAATCATAACCTTTTGATGAATACAATCTCTCGTTTTGGAAAAAAATCAGACCCCTCTCCCCACTCCAAACAATCTTTACTCTCTTGTTCATCTATCCTTAAAAATTAGTAGGAAAAATTGAACCCTTTAAGATACTCTAATTATTACCTTCAAGCTTTTGGTTAAGAATGGTCTCATATTCATAGCGCAAACGAACTTCTTGTTCCTTCAGCAAACGCTCACAAATCATCTTGACTTGTTTGAGAGAAAATTGTGGCTTGTCGTATAGAAATGCTTCGCTAGATATCTTATTTGCCGAAAGTTCTCCATCGGAATCGCTTCCAGACTAAAATAAACATAAAAGTAATGGGCAGAGATACAAGTTTAATGATATCCAGTCAGCGGAACCATAGGTGACGCTGGGGGAATGGGCATTAATGTATAGGATCCAATTGAGGGGAGAGTTAATGGCGTAGCTAGGGGGAGGGAACCCGGGGTGGTTCTCCTTCATTCCTGGAAAAATTAAAAAATTTTCCTAATGGTACCCCTTATGTTTTTGTTCAAATTTTTTCAAAAATCATAATGGTCCCTCATTGTGATTTTTATCCAAAATTTTCCATTTTTTCTACAAAAATTGTAAATTTCTGGGCATTTTCAGCTTAAAAACAAGTATTTCTCAAAAAATTTCGCCTGCGGCGCTGGTTGTTGCGAAAAACTCGAAAAAATTGCTTTGATCCCCTCTAATGTCTTTCAAATTTTCATTCCCACTCGATTTCGGGAATTCCCATTCCTGATTTTGATTCCCGTTCCCGTCAACCCTAGTCTTTTTTTAATAAGAATAGCAGATTCAAAAATTACAATCAATCTAAACTTACGTGGCATGAAGAAGGTGATGCTGGCATAGGGCGATAAGATGACAACATAGAGCCTCCTTGAGCGTGAACAGATGATGCAACACTACTACTCTCCGTACGACGAGGAATTAATTTACGGCGCTTCAGATAAGATACTTCGGCTCGCAGATAAGACTCGAGTTGAGTCTCTGACAAACGATATTTCTCCGAAACCGATGCGAAAGGCGAAGCATCACAATCGGAACGTTCCTAAAATCCCAATTGTAGACTTCGTGATTGTATCCAGCGTCGTAATTTTGGTCCAGATTGGGGAAAGTTTTGGGAAACTTTTTTTCTATCTTTTTTAAACAAAAAACAAATAGCTCCAGGCGAAAAATTTGATTGAAAAATGCTCATTTTTAAACTGAAATTGTTCAGAAAATTGCAATTTTTGTTGAAAAATGACCAATTTTGGTCAATTTTTGATCGAAAAAAATTTTGGAACTAAAACATAAGGGGGGCCAAGGGGAAAAATTTTCATTTTTCCAGATTTGGGAGGGGAGCTTCACTCCATAATTACGACGCTGTTTGTCCCGAAGGCGCTCGGTTCCAGGCACTATCAAATAAAAAAATTACTTTATCACGGACAAGGCTTAAAGCTTGAGAATGTGGAAGTGATGCTGCCAACGTGCCAAATTGTGGACGAAATGGTGAACAGTGCGACTGCTTGGTTCGCTTTGCTTCTACTCCAGCATCTGGGCTTAAATATGCCTCAAAATCATATGGTCGTTTAACAGCTACTCCGCAAGTCATTTTTCTTACTAAAAATTTACTAATTAATAGATATGGACCCAGAAGAGTCGAATATCCGCGAAATAGAGCTTAAACATTTTCTCGTTCTCTCAAAAAGTACAGAGTGTATCAGTGATTCGTAAAGATTTAAAAATGTAATATCTTTTTTGATACAAACTTTTTTGAATTTTTTGCGGAAAAATCGATTTTTTAAACTTTCATAAAATGAACATTGTAGCCATTATTTTCAAAATGACAAAATCATTTCTGCAAAAAATTCAAAAAAGTTTGTAAATCAGGGGGCGAAAAAATGAGTAATAGCACCCAACCAATGGACGGCATCACCCATAGGTGAATTACCCACAATCACCCATCAACTACGACGGGATTTATACTTCCGTCGCAGAGCAATTACGTTTATAGTGCGAACAATTTTTACTATGTCGTTTATAGTTGCGTCGCACAACAGCCTGCGACGTCGCAAGTGCTGAACACGCGACGTGATTGGCTCCAAGCGGGATTCGAACCTGCGACCTTGTGACTACTAAGCCGCTGCTTTGTCACTGCACCACCGAGGCTTGTTTTGTCTTTACTGTTGCGAAACAGACTATAAACGCCAACTCGCGTCGACAAAAATGAAATTTCGCGACGCGACGGAAGTATAAATCCCGCCTACTGGGTGGTGATTAGGTAATTGGTTGGTCACCCATTGGGTGATTGGCATCCAAATCACAATGGGTGATGGGTGCCAATCACCCATGACCCAAAATCACCAAATGGGTGGCATCACCCAATGACCTAGGCCCAATTCCTAGCTTGAACCGTACGGTGCAATCACCACCCAGTTGGTGATGGTTGATTTGGGTGGTCACCCATTGGGTGATGGCACCTTTTCATCCCTGCTCCAAATAGAAAAGAGAACTCCAAATGGAATAAAAATTTTGAAATCATTTATAAAAAAAGACTATTGAAATAATTTTGTAGACTGAATTTAAAAACAAAAATGATTATAAACGAATAACGCGCAAGGTCGTTGAAATAATGTGTAAGAGAATCGAGACCGAAACAGCAGCCACCACCGACACTCTTTCAATAACATACGAGAGCAGGTTAGGCGACTATTAAACGATTCGCCAAAAAAATGCATACATTTCATACGGTAATTGATTTATTTTTGCGAAATGTTTCACTAGTTTTTGTGATTTTTAAACCAATTTTTATTACCAGACTTTATAATAATTCAAATTCAATATTTTTATCAATCATTGGCGTAATTTTCAGCCTGTGGATGGGAGGGAGGGGAAGAACATATCCTTCAATTTTAGAAAAAATTTCAGGGGGTATATTCGACAATTTTTTGTTCAAGTCATTCAAATACACGTATTTTAAGCAAAAAAGGCGCAAATTTTTTGAAAAAATGAGTGTTTTTAAGCCAAAAATGCTCGAAAAAATACGATTTTTGTATTAAAAAAAAAGAGGAAAATTTGTTAAAAAATGAATAATTTTGGCCAAAAAAATTTTTTTTAAATTTTGGACGAAAACAGGGGAACCACGTGGTAAAAAATTCAATTTTTTTCAGCAATGGGAGGGGGAGCACTCCCCATGCCCCCCATAATTACGCCACTGAAAACAAAAATTTAATTCTTTTTTCATCTGTTAATTTTTTTTATTAAACAGTCTAAATTTGCATCTGTTTCTATTAACACTTTCAAGCCTACAAAGAATTGCGTTTTTTTCAATTTTTGCATTTTTCTAATTTTTTTATTTAAAGGGGGGGTGCACGCCCAGTACGCTTCTCGAAAAAAAATTTTTTTTCTCCAAATTGGCTGATTTTTGGTACACGGGGGTTTTCGGGCACGAGAAATCGATTGGCGCAAGTCCCGAGTCCCAAAAAAATTTTTTTGACCCCTACCGGGGATACCCCATGTTAAAAAAAATCAATTTTTTCAACTTTTTTATTTTGACTCCAAATTGGCTGATTTTTGGTACACGGGGGTTTTCGGGCACGAGAAATCGATTGGCGCAGGTCCCGAGTTCCAAAAAAATTTTTTGACCCCCTACCGGGGGTACCCCATGTTAAAAAATCAATTTTTTCAACATTTTTATTTTGGCTCCAAATTGGCTGATTTTTTGTACTCGGGGGTTTTCGGGCACGAGAAATCGATTGGCGCAAGTCCCGAGTTCCAAAAAAATTTTTTTGACCCCCTACCGGGGGTACCCCCATGTTAAAAAAAATCAATTTTTTCAACTTTTTTATTTTGGCTTCCAATTGGTTGATTTTTGGTACTCGGAGGTTTTCGGGCACTAGAAATCGATTGGCGCATGTCTCGGGCTGCAAAAAAAAAATTCTTTGACCCCCTACCGGGGGTACCCCATGTTAAAAAATCAATTTTTTCAACATTTTTATTTTAGCTCCAAATTGGCTGATTTTTCATACTCGGGGGTTTTCGGGCACGAGAAATCGATTGGCGCAAGTCCCGAGTTCCAAAAAAATTTTTTTGACCCCCTACCGGGTGTACCCCATGTTAAAAAAAATCAATTTTCAACTTTTTTATTTTGGCTCCAAATAGGGTACCCCTGGTAGGGGGTCAAAAAAATTTTTTTGGAACTCGGGACTTGCGCCAATCGATTTCTCGTGCCCGAAAACCCCCGAGTACAAAAAATCAGCCAATTTGGAGCCAAAATAAAAATGTTGAAAAAATTGATTTTTTAACATGGGGTACCCCCGGTAGGGGGTCAAAAAAATTTTTTGGAACTCGGGACCTGCGCCAATCGATTTCTCGTGCCCGAAAACCCCCGAGTACCAAAAATCAGCCAATTTGGAGTCAAAATAAAAAAGTTGAAAAAATTGATTTTTTTTAACATGGGGTACCCCCGGTAGGGTGTCAAAAAAATTTTTTTGGGACTCGGGACTTGCGCCAATCGATTTCTCGTGCCCGAAAACCCCCGAGTACCAAAAATCAGCCAATTTGGAGAAAAAAAATTTTTTTTCGAGAAGCGTACTGGGCGTGCACCCCCCCTTTAAATTTATAATAAATCTTTTTATAGTTTTTGCAAATTTTTCAACATTTGACAAAAAATTTTTATTAAAAATAACAAAAAAAACTTTTCCTTTATACAAATTTTAATCTCTGCATCAAGATGTACCGAATAGTGCCGTGGTAACGCTCTTGACTATGACCCCGAAGGGCTCGGGTTCGATACCCAATTCCTACTTTTTATTTTTGCCACTTTATTTTTTTGAAATTTTGTAATGCAATTTGCGGAAAATTTTCATATCTATAGGATAAAATGCTTATTATTTTCAGAATCTCCGTATTTTTCTCTTTTTTCTAGTTATGTTTGAAAAAATTCAGAGTTCGCAGATCTGAAAGGTCTTTTGTTAGTGTATTCTTCAAGATGGCACAAATTTTTTGATCCCCTTTCTTATAGTCAAAAATTCAAATTTCTGAATAATCACAAAACTCGATATCACTTTAGTAAAATCGGTCTAATTCTGGAGGCTACTCACAATAGGGGGGGGGCTACCCACGTGAAAAAATTTTCTGTAAATGACCCCTCTACGGATAAAAACATGCGGGGAATCCGAATTGGACATTTTCGAAGCGAAAAAACGCTTCCCTGATTCAGGGAAAGCGTATTGTGTATTGAATCGAAAAGTCGCAAAATGCGATTTTTGTCTAAAAACAACCCCTTTTGGGGTAAAAATGTGCGGGGAATCCGAATTTGACATTTGTAAAATTTCTCGGATTCAAGAAATAAATGTCAAATTTCTGATTCCCCGCACATTTTTACTCTAAAATGGATCGTTTTTAGGCAAAAATCGCATTTTTGTGACTTTTCGCTTCAATACACAATACGCCTTTCCTGAATCAGGGAAGCGTTTTTCGCTTTAAAAATGTCAAATTCGGATTCCCCGCATGTTCTTATCCATATAGGGGTCATTTGCAGGAAAAAAATTTTCGAAAAATTTTTCAGGTGGATGCCCCTCCCCTATTGTGTAGTAACTAAGAAATTTTTTCTTGAACATAATCTACTTCCTTTCGTAATTTTCAAAAATTATATTTTTTTTCGAATTTTGATGAAATTTTCGAATTTTTCAATTTTTTCTATTTTGACGAATTTTCGATTTTGATGTATTGTTCGATTTTTGAATAATTTTTCGAAAGTTTGAATCTAAAAGAATTTTTATATATTTTCAACTTCAATCAGTGAGAGATCTTATTTGTTACTGCTCAATTAAAAATGGGTTGGAGAGCCAAATTTGTGGTTGTGTGTGCATACGCGCACAATTATGTATTCTAAAAAGCCTCACTGGAAGCAAATTTCTGCATTTACTACTCCATCTATCTCAATCGATCGGCGCCACTTCTCACTTGAACTCAAATCATTGTACATTGTTAAGCGCACTTTAAATTATATATCCGTTCCGAAAATGCTGCTCATCTATTTTGTTGATATCTGCTAGATGTAGATCAGTTTTTACTCTAATAATCTTTTCCGAGCATGTGTCAATTTAGAATTTCGGGAAATGCATATAACATTTATTATTGATGGGAAGTGTAGGATGGGTTAATGTTTTATTCTTTTGAGGTGCTTAAAGGACCAGTCCAGTTTTGAACAAAAATTTTTAAAAGAAAGTTCAAGTTGGGGCGATCAACTTTTGATTTGCAAGGAAATTCTAATTCGTTAACCTCTTATAGTCCTTTTTTTCGTCAAACTGTAACATCGTAAAAATTGTCGTTTATGTTAATCTTTTTCTCTGTATATGCTTATAAATTGTTTTTATAGTAATTTTTAGGGGATTTTTATTATTAATGAAGTATATTTAAGAATCTAATGTCACATATCCATGAAAATAATGTCGAAGAACATCACAATAAAAGGTATTCTCCTTTTAAAAGATTTTTTTGAAACTATTAATTAGAGACTGGACTGACTGACTATTAAAATTGTTTACGAAAATCATTTTAGCACTTTTTGGCATTTGTTTTAGAGTGTAAACCAAAGTTTTTGTGGTTTTAAACATAGTGCTACAGTTCTGGTTAGGGAGGCAAAATTTGGCGAGCTTTTAAAAAAAGATAGTTGTGAAAATTTGACCATTTTTTATGCCATTTTTACACTAAAAGTGTTGACTTGGATTTATATAGCACTTTTACGCATTTTTTCAACTTTTTGATAGTTTTAAGATAATCCTCTAGAACTACACAGCTATGACAGAAATTTTGGCATCAAAATTATTTTATTTGAATAAGTTTTGAAAACCTCTATGAAAGTCCCTATAGTCCGTTTCAGCTCCAACTAGAAAAAAAGCTGGACCCAAAATTCAAAATCCGAAGTCGGCATCCCGTCCGATCTGGCAAGTTAAGCAACGTTGGGCCCCGCAGGTTCGATCCCACTAGAGCAAAAATTTTGATCTACAAAAAACTTTTCTTACAAACAATGGAGCAAAAAAATTTTGCTTCATTCTTTGTAAGAAAAGTTTTTTTGTATATCGAAATTTTCGTATCGAACCTGCGGGTTCAACGTTGCTTAGCTTGCCAGATCGAACGGGATGCTAACTTCGGACTTTGAATTTTGGGTCCAGCTTTTTTATAGTTGAGGCTGAAACGGACTATACTATTAAGCACAATGTTAAGCTTGAAAAATTATACCTCTTTTCTTGTTTGCTTTACACACAAAAATGCACGAAGAGATAATAAAATTTACATGCGAGAGACTAACTTTGAAATTTTCATATAAAAAATACCAGCATGAAATTTTAACAAACGCAAATATTTTTTTGTACTAGTATTCTTTTTTGTACTAAAAAGTTATTTTGTACTACTACTTTTTTGTAATTTTATGCGAAAAATCGATTGCGCGCATTCCCGAAGCGCGAAAACCTTTGTTTAACCCTTAAAAATCAGCAAAAAATTCGAAAAAAATTAAGTTTAAAGTCAATAAATGTGAAAATATGGATAAAAATACATATTTTTCATTTTTAAGGGTCAAGCAAAGGCTTTTACGCTTCGGGAATGCGCGCAATCGATTTTTTGCATAAAATTACTCCTAAATATGTCATTTAAAAAAAATTTAGAATTTTTTTTTCGATTTTTGATCATGGGGTGATCCCCCCCCCCTGATCCACAATAGCTCCAAAAAAATTTTTCATATTAAAATTCTCTTTTTAGTACAAAAAAAGTATTTTTAGTACAAAAAATACTAACCAATTAACAAATGTAAATCTTTTTTTCTTCAAAAAAAACTAGCATTTTCTTTCTTCAGAGTTTCATTCGGCGGGGCCGAGGCTCAAGTGGATTTGATTGTGTACGAC
>OZJO01024240.1:0-10224 GCA_900406225.1 Acrobeloides nanus | reverse complement strand
AATTAGCTCGTTATTTTCCAAAAGTCGAAAATTCAAAATCATTTTCCAGAAAAAAGTTATGTCAAAATAAAATAGGTACATTTCACCTGAAACACCCTGTACTTTTGAAAAATTGATTGTTTATATATAAGATAAAATTGTATCCTACTACTATAAACATGTGTGTCAATGATTCTGTCGGACAATGTCGAGAGGATTAGATTTAAACCCTGTACTCCCAAAACTAAAGCAATAGGGGATGATGAGTGAAGACGATCTACATCACTTCTATAAGGGTACCCCAATAAAAAATTTTACAGGGTGTGTCAGATGAACTTGGACACTTAATCATTTCAGCTTTTATCGTACTCTTTTGAATTTTTCTTGTGCATTTCGATTTAAAACGGTCTATTTATAGGCAAAAATGACAGAAATGCGACCCGCGATCATTAAGCTCCATGAAAAAGGCAAATCGGTGAGGGAAATAGAGGAACTTTTTGATGTTCCAAAATCAACGGTTCAATACCATATCAAGCGTTACGAAGAAACTGGGAGCCATAAGAATAAACCGAAAGGAAGGCCCGAAAAAAGCGCTCGAAATCGGAAAAACATCCAGCGTACCAATCCTAGGACCCCATTTTGGGACCCATGGGGGTAAAAAACCTATTTTTTCTTGACAACATAATTATTTTTTTTCCTGTTTAAGAGGGCATACCTGGTCTCTCAAAATATAAAAAAAGATTTGGCTAAAGCTTTAAAACTATAGCAAAAAATAGCAATGAACAAGGACCCCATAGTACTGGTTTAGTACCGGTTTTTGGGACCCACTTGATTCAGGGTCATTAGAACGATATTTTTAAATAGAGTTTACTACCGCCGCCTGGTGTTATAGAAATACCATGCAGTAAGCTAAATATTTGTAGAAAAATTATTTTGATATCGTAATTTGAAATATGACTTTGCACACTATAGGATTTCTTTCCAAACTACATTTCTTATCCGCGTTGGTTTGTCCCCATACTTGAATAGCGGGTCGTAATTACGACCCCNGTAATTACGCCCCCCCCCCCCTGCGCCGCGAGGGCCCCGAAAAATGGGGGGGGGGCGCCGAAAGGCAAAAATTTCCCGAAAACCCCTCCCTCTTGCCTCCATCCCTCCAATTCCCCCCCCCCTGGCGGGGGGTAGCGGAGGGGATGAAGGCAAGAGGGAGAGTGGCGGGGGGTCGAAAAGGCAAAAATTTCCTTTAGACCCCCACGAGGAGGTTTACGACCCCCCCCCCTATTCATCTTTGTTTGTCCCTGTTTAGCAATACCTTCAAACAACTTCTTCGCTTGATTTGTGAGAAGGCTACATATAGTTGGCCGTGATTGCAAACATCTGTTATGAGATCGATACCAACATATTCGAAAGTCTGGTCCTGCGACGTTGGACGGTCATTGCTAACGCTGGCTTTATGAGAAACTAAATTCGTATAATAAAAGATGGGCCAAAAATCAGTGAAATTGAAGTTTTCACCTCGAAATTTTTTATTTTTAGTAATCATCATTTTATGCCTGAACTTTTTGCATACTAAAAGAAAAAATTCATTTTCCGGCCCCAAAATAGCTTAACATCGAAGGTGCCCAACTTTCAAACACTTTATATTGAAATAGGAAAATTTTTGTACTTTAGTTCCCGGCCTATTTTTATATACTCATATCCTACTTTCATTTAGCTAGAAAAAATTTTCGCACCTGGCTTCACTATTTAAAAAGGTCACAATCTTAACACGTGACTTACGTGTGGATTTTGATCAGAATAGAAGTGAAACAAAGCAAAACGAAACTCTAGCTATCTAATAATGAGACAAATTAACATCTCCAACCCGTCAAGGAGAGATAAAGAATTTTTTCGATTACTATGCACACTTCAGTATCGACTCTACTTGACCGACTATTAGAATTTTTTAGGAAGAGGAATGGGCCAAAATTGTTCCTTTGTGTACTTCTTTAAGAGCACATAACAATGCATTAAATGCGTTATCTATTTGACATGGGCTTGGGGATGTTAATTTTTATATAAAATTTAGTCATTTTTATACTACATTATGACTATTCATACAATACAAATAATTACTATCTATTTTTTAACAATATTTTTAAATTATGCTTCGATGAATTTATCAGAAGAATGCAACTTGCCTGGATTTAAAGAGCACCGTTGTTTTCAAAATGGTAAAAACCCAGCCCAGAAAGTAGCAATAAGAGGTCGAAACCTGCGCCACGAGGGCCCCGAAAAATGGGGAGGGGCGCCGAAAGGTAAAAATTTCCTTTAGACCCCTCATGCCGCGCGAGGAGGTTTACGACCCCCTATCATCTATGCGTGGATATCGTTCCCGCATGTGTCGCTTCCGCCTAATGTCGTTCCCACGTTGTCGCTCCCAACGGTGTCGTTCAAGGAAGTAAAGGGCAATGACATAGGCAAGGGAGGAGGTGGTACCCGGGGTACGTAAGTCGATCAAAACTGATAGACTCGACTTGACCGACTATTAGACACCATCGACTCCGGTTTTGACTTTTAATCGACTTTCAACTTTATCGACTCGATTTTTCGATTTGCAAATGGACCGGTCTCGGCTTTAGACTTGTGAAAAGGTTCGACTTTTTCGGATTTTAAGAGACGATATCTCGAAAGCTCGAACTTCCTGTAGCACTAAGCGAACAGATAATGGAATATGAAATTTGGTTCCAAAATAAACACATTGGTGCATTTGAAGTGGTGTGCAAACTTAAAAAAGGTCCATTTGACCCCTATGAATATTGAGTCTTATAGGGACCTTAATGGGATTTTTTCCATTTTAATACTTATCTCTTGATGGTTAAGAGACACTATCTCAAGAGTTCAAACATTACCTTAAACGTTTCGATTGCGCTCCAAATTGAATTTATTTAGTAAGATTGACGCATGGGAAAATTTTTAAAAGCCATTTCGAGTCAAAATTCGGGTTCTAAAAAATTCAAAAACCTTATTATAAGCTCAAAAATCCGATTTTACGTTGATTTTTTGATTTTTCTAACTCGTCTAAAACACCCTATATAATTTTTTTCGGTCAAAATTTCAATCTTACCGATGTATTTCAACACAAAGAACATTTCTAGCGTGGTTTCGAAAAAATCCGAGAAACTTCGATTTTTAGGCCATTTTTACAAGAATGCACAGTAAAGGGTTCGAAAAAAATTTTTTCTATATAGGGTGTTTTAGACGAGTTAGAAAAATCAAAAAATCAACGTAAAATCGGATTTTTGAGCTTATAATAAGGTTTTGAATTTTTTAGAACCCGAATTTTGACTCGAAATGACTTTTAAAAATTTTCCCATGCGTCAATCTTACTAAATAAATTCAATTTGGAGCTCAGTCGAAACACTATGTCCTTTCAAGCTCGAGCGTTCAAGAGCGCAGTCGAAACACTATGCCCTTTCAAGCTCGAGTGTTCAAGAAAACGTCTCTTAAATCCAATTTCAATGATCTCGATGTCGTTGGAAAGCTGGAGACGCAGGCTACAACTTTTATATTGAGTGCAAGGGTTCATGTTTTGGAAAAAGTGGTCGAAAACATAGCTTTTACAATGAAAATACACAAAAATCCGGTTCCCTTGTGGGGTCAAAAATTCAAACAAATGGCTCTAGAAAACAACTTTGTCCCCATGGTCCAACATTCATAGGGGTCAAAATGGACCTTTTTTAAGTTCGCACATCACTTCAAATGCACCAATGTGTTTATTTTGGTTCCAAATTTCATATTCCATCATCTGTTCGCCTAGTGCCGCGGCAAGCCCAAAAAGTTCGAACTTTCGAGACATCGCCTCTTAATTTTTCGTTTTTGTAAAAAACTACTTTTTGGGGCGAAAAATGGGAAAAAGTGAAATTTTTGGCCAAAAAGTTGTATTTTATGTGAAAATACCGGTTTTCCTCTAATACAACCCCCGGGGCTGTATTTTTCGATCCATCTCTAGAGGGGGATTGTATTAGAAAGGGGTTCTATTAGAGCTCAAAAAGTTAAAACTAATCCTCCAAAACACACAAACATTATACGTTTTGATAAGAGGAAGCAATTTTGGGGGAAGATTTTATTAGTAGGGGGATTGTATTTTTTTATTCATCTCTAGGGGAGGGGGTTATATTAGAGGCGGGTTGTATTAGAGGAAAACGGGTAACCCAATTTTATAGTTTTTTTATAAAATTTTTATAATTTTAATAGACTTTTTGATCAACTTATGATCGACTTTCAACCATCGGTTTCGACTTTTAAATTGTTTGACTCAACTTTTTATCGACTTTAAAATGGACCAATTTCGACTTTCGAACCCTAGTACGTAACACTCTTTTCGGCCAAAATTCCTTAAAAATTCCCAATCATAAGGGTCTCCCCTATGTAATTTTGAAAAAAGCTCTTTGTTGGGAAAGTGTCCCCCTAGTTGATGCTTTTGCCTGCGCTACTAGTAAAGGGATAAATTCGAAAATTTTATGACCCCCATCCCTCAAAGAGTTGAAAAAAAAGGTAGTCTAGATTTTTACAAGGGGGTAAAGAGGCAAACTTAAATCTTTTAAGACGGGAAGGGGCTCTGTTTCTGGACCCCTAGGTATAGACCCCCATCCCTAAAAACTTACTCGTATAATTTTAGGAATATTAGTATGTACCAAAGCCAAAATATTTGTAACTTGTATAGATTCTCGTATGATTCACGCTTTTTCTGATCATGAGGTTGACAATCCTGATGTGCTAAATACGGAATTATTTAGGAAAATATTATTTCACTATGTAAATCCATGTTTTTATAATCTTTTTGATCAAATGTAAGAACATAGTTAACTTATGTTTAATGCCAAAATAATAATTGTTTATTTTAAACATATTCTCATCCAGTAAGTTAACAAGGTGTTGGTAGACCAAGGTATCACTAGCGATGAATATGGAATAAGTTTATTCGCGACGTTTTGTCGTATAACGACTTCTTCAGGCTAAAAGAAACAATATAGTACATGGTGACACAAAAACAATTAAAACATGAGCAAAAAGTACGTTACAGTTTAAATAATCAGTACGTAAATTTACAATTTGAAACAGGGTTGTCAGGGGGTATAGCATAAAAGTAAAAGTGTAATTAAATGAAAAGCGCAAAGTGCGCTAAAATGCATTAAGAACTGCAAAGTTCACACTTTGCGTAAAGTGTGAAATTTGCAGTTTTTTGTAGAGCTGTCCGAAAAGTGACAAACTTGTCACTTTTTGTGACAAGCACATATTCTTGTCACAAAAATACCTTTAAAAATTTGTTAATCGAATTTAAGCTTTGTTACTTTTTGTGACAACTATGCGGTTTTGTCACTTTTTGTGACAGTTGTCACAAAAAGTGACAAAGCTTAAATTCGATTAACAAATTTTTAAAGGTATTTTTATAAATAAATAAGCTAGTTAATCACTATTATGCAAAATTTTTCTGAAAAAACTAATTCACAAAAGTGACTTTTGTCAAAAAATAGTGACAAGTTTGACACTTTTCGGACAGCTCTAGTTTTTAGTGTATATAGTGAAATTTGCACTTTTCAAAAAAAGGTGCAAGTTTCACTATATACAGGGTGCGGCAAAAATACGTAACGGAATATTACCTATGTATATTTTTAGCAAACTGACATAACATTTTATTTTCAATAACAACAAAAGAAAGCCGAGACAAAACTGTATTAGAATATTTGTTTAAATTTCGAAATATCCTCTATTTGCTTGAACGCAGGCCCGAAGTCTTTTTCTCCAATGGTCGACTGAGGAGGCGAGCACATTCAGGTCAATTCTTTCCCAAGCTTCTTGTAGAGCGGCCTTCAATTCTTCGATTGTTCTGAATTTTCTTCCGCAGATTGCTGTTTCGAGGATCCCCCAGATTGCGTAGTCGAGCGGATTGAGGTCGGGCGAGTTCGGAGGCCATTGACCCGGACGCTTCTTGCTGATGTTCACGGAGATGAAATCCGAAAAATTGTCACGGATCCAATTCTGAACTTCTTCGGCTTTGTGGCTTGGGGCTCCATCTTGCTGAAAGCACCAGTGTCGTCGTCCGAAGTATCTTCTGGCCCATGGTAGAGGAACGCGATTCAGAATCTGTTCACGATAATATCGAGACTTCACTTTCAAGTCGGGTTCAACGAAGACGAGTGGGGACTTTCCATCCGAAGTGATCGCCGCCCACACCATCACAGGCTTCGGAAAAGCTCTTCTTTTGACGATTCTTCCTCGCTGATTCGCTTCTTCAATATTTCTGGCGATAATTTGGTTATTCTGCTTGTTGAACTTCTCTTCGATGGTGAACATTTTTTCATTGGAAAACACGATCGATCGATGAGAATCATTCTGGAATCGGCGAAGTCTGACATCTGAAAATCTTGATTCAAAAAAGCAATCAAAAATGAACAAACCTTTGCTTTCTCACTTTCATCATGTCTTCATCGAGAAAATGAGCCTCTTGCTTTTTGTACGACTTCGATTTCATGTCTTCTTTCACGATTCTTCGGACAGTTCTTTCGCTGATTCCTTCTTCCCTAGCCATCTTTCGCTTGTTGTCCTCGCCTCTTTGAACCTTCCTTTTGATCGTCCGAATCATTTGCGGAGTTCTTGCCGTTTTCTTTCTTCCTCGTCCTTTTCGATCGGCGGATATTCCTAATTCATTAAATCGCTTTATTGCTTTCGAAACTGTTGAATGAGGAAGTCCAAGTTCTCTCGAAATTTCCATAACTTTCTTCCCTCGTTTGAACATTCCGAGGATTTCGATTCGCTTTTATTTATCGCTCATTTAAACTAAAAATAAAAGTAACCAATAGACAAATAAATGCAGTTTTTAATGGATACAATGAAAGAAAAATTAAATGAAATCGATTTATAAAAATTTCATAATTGCGCATTTTGAAATCCGCACGTATTTTTGCCGCACCCTGTACACTAAAAACTGCAAATTTCACCCTTTACGCAAAGTGTGAACTTTGCAGTTCTTAATGCATTTTAGTACACTTTTTGCTTTTCACTTAATTACACTTTTACTTTTATGCTATACCCCTAACAACCCTGTTTCAAATTGTAAATTTACGTACTGATTATTTAAACTGTAACGTACTTTTTGCTCATGTTTTAATTGTTTTTGTGTCACCATGTACTATATTGTTTCTTTTAGCCTGAAGAAGTCGTTATACGACGAAACGTCGCGAATAAACTTATTCCATATTCATCGCTAGTGATATCTTGGTCTGCCAACATCTTGTTATCTTACTGGATTCCCACACTATGCGATTCCCATCTATCTCCGTGTTCAAGAAGTTCATATTCTCATCAATAGAAAAAATCTTTTTTAGAAATATGACATTTGCGGATGAACTTGGAATATATCAATCTACTAATGATTTAAACTCTACATCTGATTTAATTTTTGGAGAAAATTTATTGCTTAGAAGGTAAAAAAATGTATTTACAGGGTGACCTAAATGAACCCGACACCCCAAATCTAATCAGAACCATCGTTTTTAAGCAACAAACTTATCTAAAAAATCAACCTCTTGGTGGTAAATTTATACGAGGAATCGATTGTGCTTATTTTTGAACTTTGAAAAATTTTGTATGACCCTGATTCGGGTAAAATACGCTTCAAACATCGCGCCCTTTCCTGGGCCATCAAAGATATTTTGGATTTTAATTTAAACATCATTTTCATGGTACTTTTATTCGAGGAATCAATAGAATGCATTTTCGAAGTACGAAAACACTTCCCTGAGCATAACTCATGCTATTTTCGTTTTAAAACGTTCAAACCCTCATGAAGGGATATGCGATGTATTGAAGCGAAAATTACCTGAATAAGGGTCAGACGAAAATTTTCATTCTTCGAAAATAAGCGGAATCGTTTCCTCGTATAAAACTACCCCCAGGAGGTTGATTTTTTAGATCAGTTTGTTGCCTAAAAACGATGGTACCATTTAGAATTGGGGTGTCGAGTTCATTTGAGCCACTCTGTATTTCCCAACATTGTATTTGACAATTCGTATTGAAATTTCCAGTTTGGCTCAGAAAAATGAAAGCAAGCTAGTAAAATCTTTTAACGAATATTTTCTAAAAAGCACAGAAAATAATACTTTAAATATGGCATTCATATTTACAGATCTAATGTATGGTGAACTTAATAGCGATTTCTTAGATTATGGAGTGAATAATTCTAATCAAATGTCTAAAATTATAAATCAAGCAGATATTTTAATTCACTTTTTAATATTCACACCGGTAGGTTCAGGGGCGTGGTCGTGGGGCTAGAGGAACAGTATTTCGAATGTCGCTCCCGCGGATGAAAGCTAAATTATAATCTACTCTATCCTTGATAGAGAACGAATTATTGGTGGTATCTACGAATAAATAACAAGATTGTCTACATAAATAATAGAAATTTGTAAGAGTAGAGTAGATTAGAAATTAACTTTTTCAAATTTCCTCTGTCGCGCCGAAGGTGCAAAGAAAATTTTTTACATAATGCTCCCCCCTTAGCCCCTCCGTCATCAAATCGTGCATACATCCTTGGATAGGTTAGTGGGTTTTAGAGGCGCGAGAGGAGGGCCATTCACGGCCCATCACACTAGTCTGAAATGTTTTTCAATCGAGTCAACGAGAAATTTTAATTGTCGGATTTTCGGCATAGATCGAATGAAACGAAAGGTTTGAAACGATACGAATGAAATGATACGGATGAAACGATTTCATTTCCAGATGGCGTCCGGAAATCGTCCGGGTTTGAATTTTCCTGAATATTGACTTGAAAACCCTGAATTTGGTTTTGTTCCATTATGTCGTTTCATTTATATCCTTCCATCTTCTTCGTTTCATTAGAGCCTATGCTGGATTTTCAGTCAATAAGCCATCAAGTCAAACAAGA
The DNA here is from genome assembly GCA_900406225.1 of Acrobeloides nanus. Lineage (NCBI taxonomy): Eukaryota > Metazoa > Nematoda > Chromadorea > Rhabditida > Cephalobidae > Acrobeloides > Acrobeloides nanus. The sequence continues at coordinate 1,316 of OZJO01024240.1, read as the reverse complement.
AATTTCAATTTTAGTCAATTATGCCAAGAAATTAAACAACAAATTTCAACTAATAAGACAGAGAAAGCTCGGAGCGTTAGTGCTCGGAGCAATAGCGCTCGGCGCGCAAAATCTCCTCTCCCCCAATCGAGCGCGTTAGATCTCGGTCCCCAGCTTATATCTAAATAAACAACGAAAAATTTAGGATGAATTTTATCATTCAAGAGTATTCAAATTTGCCGCTGAAAGGGTCCCATTACAGGAAAAAACAAATCAGAAGGTTGATCTAACGTTTATAACAAACAATGATCGTAATGAATTTAATACTACCAGAAAATTGAATTACACGATTTGTGATCAAATTCAGACACTGAAAAACAGGTGTAAACAAGGCAAATTTAATAATAGTTAATCATATAAATGAATTATTTATTTTTAGATCCACAGCCTATGAAAGGTTGGATCATTATAGGAATATTTTCCATGTTCTTGATGTTTGTGCTTGTTCTCATAGTTTGTTTTATCACGCGAATATCAAGAACGAAACGAAGTTTTGATAATATACAAAATCAAACGGTCAATAAAAGTTTACTTCAAGTGGCTGACGCAACACCGCAGCTAAACAAAATCAAATCAATTAAAGATGTTAACCGGTTAAAATTTCCATATCATGAAAAAGAATATGAATTTAAAATGGAAGATTTGATAGCAAAGGGTGCTATTGGTAAATTTCTATACCAGGGTTATACCAGGAGTGTGGTGATTATGGAGATGAGGCCTGGAGAACCTTCAAAAAACCTGGAAAATTTAATAATTCTTCCCCATGCCCATGTGTGTCTCTATGTTTCTTACAAAAAATAATAGCTCGTGCGAAATTTGCTCGGGGGTTGACAACTTTTTGCGGAAGGGGTTGAAATTCTAACCCTCTTTTCACCTATGCTTCCCACCCTTTCTTAAAGGGGAGTGCTGATCGAGGCCGGATCTCGAAAAAAATTTTTTTTCTCAAAATTGGCTGATTTTTGGTACTCGGGGGTTTTCGGACACGAGAAATCGATTGGCGCAAGTCCCGAGTTCCAACAAAATTTTTATGACCCCCTATCGGGGGTAGTGGTGAAAACATGTAACATGTTTTCACTTTTGTCGAAACTTGCTACACATGATAGCTCATTTTGTAGATCTTGGCCTAAATAACAACTTTTGTGATGGTGTGTAGCAAGTTTTGTTGAAATTGTTTTAGAAAAATCGAAATATGTAACAAGATTTTGAAACATGTTACATGTTTTTATGACGCAAAACATGTAACATGTTTCAAAATCTTGTTACATATTTCGATTTTT
>OZJO01024237.1:0-18102 GCA_900406225.1 Acrobeloides nanus | reverse complement strand
GGGGTTTTTGACCCCCGAAAAATTTTTTCAGAATTTTTCGATGCGCGCAATCGATTCCTCGCACAAAATTACCCCTAAAAATGATTTTGTTAGGGTTAAAACTTGTAACCCCTAATTTTGACGCATTTTTTTCAATTTTTTGACCCCTAAAAAATTTTTTCAGAATTTTTCGATGCGCGCAATCGATTTCTCGCATAAAATTACCCCCAATAGGGTCATTTTTACACAAAAAAATTTTTCACTGAGAATAAGTGGTAAAAGTCACCCCCCCTTTAAGATTGCGACAAATGTCAAAATTCATTACTGTACCGTGCCGTTGTCAAGTTTTCCAAAATTTAGTGAGCTATCCAATGCAATATGAAAAGATGGACAGCACCTATTATAATTTTCGTGGTTTTCTAAATGAACAAGATTACAAAATTGAGTATAAATCAAATATTGTGTGCAAATATTGCAGTAAAATCCCAAGAGCAGAAAATGATCGTTGGAAAAAATATGCTCATTGGAAAGAGACTTATGAAATCAGAAAAACGGACCTATATGTAATTCAAATCCAGTATTTTATCGTAAGATTCCGCGGATGTATCGGGGTTGTTCCCCCGACTAGTCCCCAACCAGATTTTATATGTCGATTGAAATATCGAGTTCAACTTTTATAATCTTTAACTGCTTATTTATTGAAGACTTCAATAAAATCCGTTAACAATTTCCATAAGAATAGGGTGCGTTCCTAAGTTGAACCGTACTAAACACTGTCAAACCGAGACAAACTTCGACTTCGCATATTTTTCGAGCCTTTTAAGCAAAAAAGTTGAAAATTTTAATTTTTTGCTACAAATTTTATGGGAGAATCTGATTTTTTTGCTACAAACATGTCACGATTTTGGATGGTTTATTCCAAGAAAATGCCATGAATTTCGACCATGCGCCTGTCTCTCCTTCCGTCCGTCCGTTTCCGACAAGTAAGTATATATCTGTTACGAGAAAATCTGTTTTTCCCGGGAAAAAGCTTAGCCTTAGACTTAACCTAAGCCTTTTTCCCGGGAAAATCTGAACTGATCAGATTTTCTAGGAAAATCTGATCAGTTCAGATTTTTCCAGGAAAAAGGCTTAGCCTTAGGCTTACGCTTAGCCTTAGCTTAGGCTTACGCTTACAAGGAATCCTCACAAGTGAATTTCAAATTTGTTTATTTTGTTTGGAAACTTCATTGTTAGATTTTCAAGTAGTGCCGTAAAAGCAAAAAATGCTCCAAATTTTGTGCTCTATAAGATGGCCATCAACTCCCCAAAAATGGACTGGTCCTTGAATGATTGCATAAATTTATCATCAAAAATTCAATAAAAATACATCGAAAGTTAGAACTATATGAGATATTTTGATCAGATTTTAGGCAACGCGCACCATTCGTCCGTTAACCTTGGCCATTTTCCGGATGAGACGATCCTTCTTGGAGCGCTTTTTCATCGACTTCTTCTTTGGGAAGATACCGCAGTTCGGATTGATTTCACAGTAATAACATTCCGCACAGCAAATTGTAGTCGTAGCATCGCATGCAGGACCTTGACAAAGTGAAAAGTGTAACCCTGTCATTGATGGATCACATCCATACGACTTCCAAACTAGATGTTGGCCATCATTTGAATCAGCAATTGCGCAATTTTCTCCAGCTTGAGGGTGCCCAGGAGCCCAGTTGAGATACGTTGCCTAGAACTTCACATTGAAACTTGAAACTAGCATACCGGAAACTCAGTTAAATCGTAGTTCCACCAAGTCCATTGGGAGTTATTGTTTTTGTGAAGCCCAATATAAAATGGATAGCTTCCTCCTAGGTCTTTTACGTCTCTTTTTCCACGTGATTCTCTCGGAAAATCAATTAGATTGTCTAAACATATGCGTTTAACATTACTCTCAAAGGCGTACTTTCGAGCCAGGTTTCGCGTTCTTTTGTCAAGACATAGCCTGGAATTTCTGGTACATATTTGTCTGAACATAATTGGGTGACGTTAGTAAGAGGTGAGTTATAGTTCATTGATAAAATCATGCATTCGGCATTTTTCTGCCAGCGATTTAAAGTCGTGTTGAAATGGTATGTGTTGGTGCCCCAATCGTCACCGCAATAGCAATTTGCTAAAAAGTTAAATAAAAAGATATCAAGAGGCCCGAAGACCACAAAATTAGAGGATGCTAAAAGGGCCACGGGGATCCGTACGGATCACGGGTAGCCTACGGGGCCACAGGGAGCCGTACGGTTGACAGTGATCAGTACGGATCCGTACGGTTCAACTTAGGAACGTACCCTATATGCTTTAAATGGCAAATTTATCAAAAATATCGAAAGTCCGATTTTCGGGGGTATAAATCACCAACTATACCTTGAAGCATAGCCCATTCAAGATCACGTGTCAATGTGCTGCTCGAGCCCGTAAAATTGTACATTGATGCATTCACGTATTCATTGAAGGTAATCAGGTTTAACAAACTAGTGACATCTTGATTAGCTGTATTGAAATTCACACCAATCGGTGTCCCATCGTCGAAAACGTCGAGAGTCTTAACCAATACCGTAACATTTTGCACACTAACTGGGCTAAAACAATATCACTTCTTTAGGCTTACAACCGAAGCGGGACACGTATCGAAGATTTAGGTTGGGGTGGGAAGCAGCGTCGTAGCTGAATCCATATGGGATTGGACTTGCAACAGCTTGTTGCTTTCGACCCCAGTAACGTATTTAGAGGAGGAAGGGGAGGGGGCGACCATTTGGCCAAAAATCCATATTGAAAAATATCGACGCGAGAGGGGTCGCAAAACAATATCGACGCAGGCGAGGTCGAACCCAAGCCTTAAAACTGAAAGTCAACAGCGCTTACCACTACACCATGGCTACAACTATTTGGTGGTTGTGAATAATCTTACAGTGCAGATCTCTTCAATATCGGTATTAGCAAATGGGTTACTCCGATATTTTGATCCATACTTTTTTCTTCGTCTTGTTAACTCTTCATTTGATTGAAAAATAAGTCATAATCAACTTGTACTGTTGGACCCCCCTTCCCTCTCCTACTAAAAAATTTTCCTTGAAGGGTACTCCCATTTCCCTCTCCTACTCAAATGTCCTTGAACCAAAGTCCTTACTTAACATAAGCAGCAAAAATCATCATCGCCGTTGGCCTCATATAATTATAGCCTTCTTCGCATCCATTCAACGGGTTGGTGCAATTTGTTTGAATGTAGAAAGCCTTATTCAATCCTCTAAATTTGGATATTTCCAATTAAGAATGGTTGGAATTTACTCAGCTAAATTTCCTCCTTGTGTGTTTGAAGCGGTGATTCCATTTAAGATTCGTGTCAAATCATTGACACTGTTTATGTCCGTGTAATTTGCGACGATGGTTGCCTGGTTGTCAAAAGTAACTACGGCGATTCGGACGTTTCGTTGGCCTTGTGTGATGTCAATTTGGTTTCCGATTGGGAATTTTGACAAAGACAAGGACAAGGTGTTACTGATCTAAAAAAGACCAATGCTATGCATAAATATCGCCCAGGGTAATGAGTGAGATAAATCAAGTTCGTTTCAACCAGAGATTCAACAACCACCCCTCCCCCAACTTGTACAACTAGCGAACTATCGGCTAAGGTCAAGAATTCGGTCAAATTTTCGATTTTAACCAAAACATGTCTATTAGGTAGGTCTTTACGAGATCTCTCAATCCCTATCAAAAAAAATTTTTGGGAACCCCTCCTGTGAGATATAGGCTTTTGGGGACGGACATATCTTAAAATAGGTACAGTCAAGCCTCCGTTTAATGACAGCGACCACGCAGGGATGCCGGCTTCTATTAAACATGATATGGGGCTATTCTTGAAGGGTACCCCCCCATGATCTTGGTGTCATTATTCTTCTCTCACCGAGCCCTATCGATTGGCCGTGACGGAATTGAACGGCGAATTTCGCCGAAATTTACATCACCAGATATAGACAAATCAATTTCGTTACCCTCGCATGCTGTCTACTAATTGGTTTGAACTGATACCTTTCTAAGATTTGATGCTCCCATATTGACACTATTATCAATCACCAAAATAACATCGAAATATGCTCTAGATGCATTCGTAGAACATTGTGAATTATCGGATGGCGTGTAAAAACTGTTTGGCTTGCTATCCTGGACTTTTACTACATACGAAAAAGTCACCGATGCCAATAAGGCTACCAACACTAGTTGCCTCTGCATGACTACAATAGAAAACTAAATTCTGCATTCAGCATATATGCCTTATAAATGAAGGTTATCACGTGTTATCAGTGTTGGCTTCTACATTTTTAACAATCGCTAAAGGATTAAACAATGAATACCATGCATTCATGCTAATACCGAGAAAGCCGTAAAACTAGGCTTGCCACTGATAAGAATCGTTAAAATTATGGATAGCGGTTGATGAAGTGATTTTTGGTTAGACTTTTTGCCCAAGGTGCTCCTATCCTCTTATCCTAAAACATTCAACGCGCTATGTGTGTCTGTCTGTTTGTGCTATCTCCGTCACCTAAAATCCAATTCCATCGCGGCCTATAGCTTAGGCTTAGCTTACGCTTAGCCTTAGGCTGACGCTTAGCCTTATCTTTTCCACTCATAACTTTTAACCGTTAGAAAAGCCCAACCCTGTCATTGATGGATCACATCCATACGACTTCCAAACTAGATGTTGGCCATCATTTGAATCGGCAATTGCGCAATTGTCTCCACTTGAGGGTACCCAAGAGCCCAGTTGAGATACGATGCCTAGAATTTCACATTGAAACTTGAGTAAGATTGGAGTGTTTTTGGTACACCCTGTATGCTTGTTTCATCCTATATGAACTTGGAAATGTGATCTCGTCAGAGATCACAACTTTAGCTATGTTATGTTTTTGTGGGTGCGTTCAAGCATGTCAAAAAAGTTGTCGAAAATCTCGTTTGGAGTATTTGTAGACATGGCTAAAAATGTTTTGTAAACTCAAAAATTCTCTCGTAAAACAACTCGTAAAATGTTTTAATTCGCAAAAAATGTGAAAAAGAGAAGGAAATTAAACTTGGGATAGAGGAAGAGAGGAGAATGATCGGGCAGCCCCCTCCACCCGAAAACTTTGAAACTTGCTTTTGATATTTTTATAAGGTCCTTTCCGTAGCGTATCCAGGTGGGTGCGAAGGGGGCGACCGCACCCCTGGAAACCGAAAATTTTCTTTACAAAAATGAAAAAATAAGGAAAATTTCATTGAAAAAATGAGGTTTCACACCTCCCCCCCCGAAATCGACAAAATCAAAAACCTGGATACGCTACTGGGTCCTTTAAAGAATTCGTTTCGTAACTTATTATAATGCTTTCCTAAATAAAGAGTTCAATAATTTTTCAAAAAGTACAATTTAGGGTGAGCTGGCCTCCAGCTTTCAATTTAGTATCGAGAATGGGGAAAATTTCCAGACTTTTAGTTTGAATAAGTAAGCATGAACAAAGAATAGTCACCAGATACATAGTGAAACAATGAATGATGTTGAGATATCTAGAAGCTATTGAAAATTTTATATAAGTTACACAAACTTTTGAAAAGTTGTCACTCTATGGCTTCTTTTGTGTAATAATTACTCAAATTTTCGACTGTTGAGTAATTTTTGTTATTTTTTAGTCGAATTAACAGGTGATTCATTTGTTGTTTACGGCTATGCACTTTAAACCAAAGAATGTGCCCTTGCTTTTTTCAAAATCAATCAATTCTCAAATTTTTCCATTGACAACATTTCGCCAAGCGTTCTTTCAAAAAATTTGCGTTCTTTCACAAAAAATCAAAAGCGAGTTTCAAAGTTTTTGGGTGGAGGGGGCTGTCCGATTATTCTCCTCTTTTCTTCTACCCACATTTAATTTAGGGTTGGATAAATGACATGTAATATTACATGGCGTGTAATCTTACGGTAATATTACATGTAATATTACGGTACAATTAATATTACGGTAATATTACATGTAATATTACATTTTATGTAATATTACGTAATATTCATGCAATATTACGTAATATTACATTTATGTAATATTCAACCCTAGTTTAATTTCCTTCTCTTTTTCACATTTTTTTGCGAATTAAAACATTTTTACGAGTTGTTTTACAAGAGAATTTTTGACAAAACATTTTTAGCCATGTCTAACAATATTCCAAACGAGATTTTGCTGGATATTTTCCGCAATTTGGACCGAAATGAAGTCGAAAAGTGCCAGTTGATAAGTCAAAAATGGAACTGGAACTTTATTGTCAATAAAAATAGCCTTTCTTTGCGCAAAATCTATAGCATGAATATAGGAAAAGAGTACTCAAAATCCAGAAATCCAGAAGAGATATTTGTGTCACTTACTTTATATGANTGATAAGTCAAAAATGGAACTGGAACTTTATTGTCAATAAAAATAGCCTTTCTTTGCGCAAAATCTATAGCATGAATATAGGAAAAGAGTACTCAAAATCCAGAAATCCAGAAGAGATATTTGTGTCACTTACTTTATATGATAAGTAAGGATATGTTCAAATATAAAAATGGTATGTTTTAGAGAAACAGATGAATATAGTGAAATCAAATTGATAGATGAAAGCAATGAAGAAGATAGAGATAAAGAAGAGTGTTCATGTGTGAACAAGTTTTTTCCAAGTAAGAATAATTTTAAAAAATTAACGGGTGGATATGTTACGGGAAAATCTGATCACTTCAGATTTTCCCGGGAAAAAGGCTTAGCCTTAGGATAAGCATAAGCCTAGGGCTAGGCCTAAGGCTAAGCCCGAGTTTACCAGTGTAGTTTTTTAAAAAGAAAATTTTTGTCTCAAAATTGAACTTTTTGATAAAAATTTATCAATTTTTGGGTTAAAAATTGACCAATTTTTGAACCAAAATTTGAATTTTTGACAATATATTACTTTAAAAATTAAATTTTGGCCAATTTTTAGGTGCGCTTGCGAGCGCGTAAAAAAGTTTTTGCGCGCCTGACCAAAATTTTCTTGCGCGCGGTTGTATGACGTTTTTTCCCCGTCCAATTTTTTCCCTTTGGTAAATTTTTCCCCCGATTTTTTAATATGCAAATTTCTCAGAAACCCTGCAAGCGTGTCGGAAGATTTTGGTGTCGTTTATGGAGCTTTACAAAGACACCAAGATCATCACTCAACTCTTCAGGGTTGCTGATATAATCGACATACAAGGCAAGCGTGTCTGAAAATGGGCCCGATTTCATACATTTCTCAGACACCCTTACCTTGTATGTCGACTATCTTAACAATCCTGAAGAGTTGAGCGATGATCGTGGTGTCGTTGTAAAGCCACATTGATGACCATTAAAACGACACTAAAATCTTTCGATACGCTTGCGGGGTTTCTGAGAAATTTGCATATTAAAATCGGGGAAAAATTGTCACTGTGAAAAAATTGGACAGAGAAAAAATTTACTACAACCTTGCGCACGACCCCCCCCCCGAAATTCGAGGGGGATGTGCACGTATGGTCCCCCTCCTTGAGCACGTATGATGCAAGATATCCTTTAAACTATGCTTTTAGACCAAAAACCAATAAACCGAACTTACGGCTATACTTTCGACTTCGCTCGAATAGAATCTTTAAAATATTGTGTGTTGGAAAATATTGAAGAGACTGAACAACAATGGCCGAATCCTGAAAAGCCAATTCAAAGTGTCACTCAAAAGGTAGGCCAAACATCTTCTCTAATTTTCATATAATTTTCATAGATTTTGGACAAACTAATCGAAATCATTGGCTCAAAGATCAACACTATATGTTATATCTATCATGGATATATCGATGCTATGCCTCTACTAGCCTCCAACTATTTGAACGTTTATAAATTTAAGTGTTTTGCAGAATATGTTTTTGAAGATGTGACTGATTTTATTGAAGTATATGATGGAGATTTCAGAGCGGATTACTTCTTCATAAAGCCTCCGGTGATTCCAACACCACCACTGAGAATATTAATTGATGTCTCGTATCGTGCCTATTATATCAAAAACTTAAAACTTCACGGGCCGTGTCGTTATTCTATCTCTTTTCCACTCCCGAACGTAGACTACGACGAATGTTTCATACAACTAATAAAACACTATCAAAATGCAAACCCGGAGGAGCTCCCAAAAACTGTTAAATTTGGTAAGTCCGTCACGGCTCAGTAAAGTTGGCCAAAAGTGGGGACAAGTCGAAAAACGCGATAAAATGATTGTTTTTAACATATTTTACCGTTTTCGACCATGGCGAATCATTTGGAAGCAATTTCAGAACGTTTTGAGTAACTTTCCGAAAATCGAATTTTTTGCCCTGGCTCCCCAAAATTCGCGTTTTCTGATATGCAAATTTTCATTTTGAAGTTTTGAAAGCAACTTTTCTCGGTCTTCCCAATAAGGTAGAGATTTGATTTTAACATAATCTGATAGCCTAATGATGCCTCAACAACAAAAAAAACCGTATCAAAAAATCTTTTAACAGTGATGAGAAATAGAATTGTCAAAATTTAGAAAAAAATATTAAAGAATTAAGGGTGGGGGACGAAATGGCTTCAGTAGCGCAGTAGGTTGTGTGTTTGACTGTTGCCCTAAAGGTCGCGGGTTTGATACCCAGCTTCGTCGCTTGGTTTTTGCCCAAAAAATCTTTTAACAGTGATGAGTAATAGAATTGTCAAAATTGAGACCAATTTTTTAGGCAAAAAACCAAGAACGAAGGTATCGAACCCGCGACATTTTGAAGTCGCAATTCGCTCATTGAAGCGAAAAAAATGACCCCTAACTCAAAAAATATGTTTAATTCCAAATGCAAAAAAATATTGCTCACGGTAGGATTCGAACCTGAGGCCTTGTGGGCATAGAGCTAGTTTTCTATCCACTCGGCTACGTAGGCAGCTTTGTGAAATAACCCAAGATATAGTTTTATACTTTTTTGCATCTGGAATTAAACAATATTTTTTGAGTTTTTGAAGCCATTTTTTCGCTTTAATGAGCGAATTGCGACCTCTGACCTATTTTAATCGTCTTAATATAGCTCCTACTACATTTTTAACGTGGTCCGGAAAAAAATCTGTGACCATCAAGTGCTGTCCCTTTCCTTGTAAGTCTTGAAAAAATCTGAAAATTTTTTGTTTTCAAGTAATTTTTTTTGTTATAAACATGGTATTAAGCATTAATGAATTCGATTCGTAACAAACTTTCCTGTGTCTCCATTTTTTGCCCACATTACTGTGCTGTGTCGTTGTCAAGTTTTCCAAAATTTAGTTAGCCATTCAATGCAATATGAAATGATGGGCAGCACATATTATAATTTTATTAGTTTTCTAAAAGAACAAGGTTACAAAAATGAAGAGAAATATGTGAATGTGTGCAAACGTTGCAGTAAAATCCCAAAAACAGAAAATGATGAAGAATGGAGTCATTATGCTCATTATAAAGATACTTATGAAATCAGAAAAACGGACCTATATGTAATTCAAATCCAGTCTTTTATCTTAAGATTCTGCGGATGTATGATTTTTCCCGAGCCAGATTATATATGTCGATTGAAATATCGAGTTCAACTTTTATAATCTTAATGCTTTTTTATTGAAGACTTAAATAAAATGCATTAACAATTTCCATAAGTATAGTCAATGGATGTCTTCCGAGTGTGAATTAGTCAAACAACGGGTGCGCTTCGAGCGCGGATAAATATGTAAATTTGTTACTTTTGTGCAAGGATTACTCAAAATTTCGATTAGTACCGAGACCGAGCGCCTATCGGCGCTCAAAGCGTCTCGGTACTGCTGCCGGAAGGAATGGCTGAGCATAAGACTTTCGTGCTCGACATGCCCTTCCGTTCGGACTCCGAATTACGCATCAAGGCCAGAACAGCGACAGCCGAATCGCTCATCAGCGCCGACGCCTTCTTCCTGGACGAAGTGCCAGTGTGTCTGGAGAACATCGACAATAAGCTGCGTGAACTCCGACGAAACGCCAACGTGCCCTTCGGCTGAGCAGTGATGGTATTCGGCGATCGTGTATGGCATCCCTGCGTGGTCGTACATAATTTTTAGACATCACCATTGAGTTCCCCATGGACAAATTCTACATAAAACCTAGCCAGAACAATGACATGCATTTGTTTGTGTTATTTCTGTTTTGCACTTTGGATCACCTAACTAATGAAGGAAAATGAAAAAAATTTCGAATCAGTGCATTCCATTGATAAAGGAAGTATAATCGTGCATGCCATTCCATAAATCATCAAATTTTGGAACAAACTAGAAGTGAAATCTACGATATAAAAACGTTCCTGGTATTCATGTGGTCAATTTTCAAAATGTCAATCAAAGCCTTATCTTTTGCTTTAAGCTTTGTTTTGTGTCATATAGTTCAAAGTTCGTGTCCCAATGGGTATTTTTCGAGTCAAGATGGATCAATGTGCTACATTTTTATGGATCACATTGTAGTCTGGAACGATGCCCAACAAGATTGTCAGAAACTTAGCGGGAACCTAGCCAGTATACATAACGCTTTTGATAACACTTTAATTACAAGTAAGCCCAATACACGTCAATATTAATCTTCCTCGCCTTTAGAAACCCTCAAAAACTTCACGGGCAACTCTTTTCTAACATTCTGGTTAGGAGGGTACCCTTCCCTATCTAATGGTTCATACACCTGGACGTGGATCGACAACTCAAAATTCGACTATACCAATTTTGCTACAGGTAGGCCAACATCTCATTTTTTCAATAGCAAAGGATTTAGCAAATGACACAAAGGCCCAAGCAAACATGTCCATAAAACTCTTGGTTGACAGCGGATCCTGGTATGCTGAAAGCAATGAGTTCTCTCGATTACCCTATTTGTGCGAGATCAAAGCTCAGAATTAAACTGTTTTACTTTGTTTATTTATCTAATAAAAAAATAAAATTGATCAAGTATTTGTTTTTGAACTTTCCCGTGAGCCTCCATTGGAGCCCAAGGGGCCATATGGAACTCCGTGGGATCCCGTGCATCCCTTGAGTCCCGTAGGACCCCTCGGGTTTCGTGAGAACTCGTGGGACCCCGTCTGACCCCTTGGGTCACAAGGGGACCCACGGGATCCGATGGAGTCCCATGGGAAAGTTAAAAACCCATACCAAGATACATAAACTTGCCCTCAGTGGCCTATCCATGATTTTCAACTTTTCATTTTCAATCAACTTCTGGTGTTGCCCACCTATAGGGGCCCTAACGACCATGGTTCGGGGTCGAAAAAAAGAAAATTTTTTGTCTCAGAATTTTGCGAAAATGACTTTTCTGGGGGTAATTTTATGCGAGAGATCGGTTGCGCGCATTAGAGGTTAACACCCGGAAAGTTAACAACTGGAAATTAACAAAAGTAAATGAAAAATTAACTGGAAAAATAGATGAATAGGGGGGGGGGTCGTAAACCTCCTCGCGCGGAGCGGCGAGAGGGGTCTAAAAGAAATTTTTGCTTCTGCCCCCGCCCCCATTTTTCGGGACCCTCGTGGCGCAGGGGAGGGGGTCGTAATTACGACCCCCTATTCAAGTATGAATGGAAAGTGAAGGAAATTTTTTGTCATTTTTCAGTTGTTAAGTCCACTTTCTAGTTGTTAACTTTCCAGTTAGGATCTGAATCACCATGTTTGTTATTCCTTGATCAAATTCGATTGATTGCTTGTATAGCAATATTGATTGTCTCGTCTCTTCCTCCAAGATTGATAAAACTAGCACAAAAGGTAAACGTTCTCTCTCTATGCATTTTTACTTATTATTGTATATGTGACTCAAATGTTTTCCTATAAGCAAATCATTTTTTCTATAAAATATTTTATTATAAAATTATTAAAATATATTTTACTAATAATCGTGCAGATTTTAATCAATCTTACTATAATATTTTTTCTGTTGTGTATAATAAGATGGTTGACTCCAACTTTGGGAAGTGACAAAATCTATTTTCTTGAAGAAGATAAATTTTATTTGAAGACACAATTACATTATGGGGATGATGAAAGATTGAATAAGAGAAGAGTGGATTGGGCAGAAGAGATTTTGAAGAATGTCGATTTGAATCGGTTCAAGGTAAAAGGTTATTCAATCTAGAAATCTGGAGATTCTTTATCAGGATTCCTACCTTGAAATTTTTTTTGAGAATTTGCAAAAATTCTCGAAAAATTTAGAGATTTTAGTGGCCAGATTCTATCGATCAAAAGAAATCACGCCTTGTAATCTCAATAATTGCTTCAAATCGGCCTCATAATGAACTTTTACAAGTTATGGCTTTTCTTCACGAACATTTGCAATCTGACTATCCCTTAATTATTTGTAACGCAGCTGACGGAGGCATTCGTACAGAAGATATGAAGAGATTTAATTCTAATGTAATCGACATGGACCCTTTTAGTTCATCCGGAGTGGAAACAGCTCAATTTAGGGTAAAAAAAGAGGCGGCTGATTATTGGAATTGTATAAAGCGATCGTTGGAAATGTGAGTTGTTTTAATCTATCTTGGTTAATATTCAGGTAGAAGATACACAATTAGAACCGTTTCATAATGTTATGAAGGAACTCGAAAATACACAACTAGAACCACCATCGTGAGTCGCTGATCGGGGATCGAACCTTGGTCATCTACAGCTATAGTCTGCCGTGCTAACCAGAGATATCAAAGAACTGACCTTAAGGAGTTTCAAACTGACCTTAAGGAGTTTCAAACTGACCTATTCTTCCTTAATTATATGCTCGTCAAATTTTTTCTCCTTGATTAGTTCGATGCAAAAAATTACATCGTTGTCTAGCTTGCGTGTCGAACTTATCAAGGAGAAAAAATTTGATGAACATATAATGTAAATGAAAGTCAGTTTGAAACTTACCTAGGTCAGTTTGGAACTGACCTAGGTCAGTTTGAAACTGACCTTAAGGAGTTTGAAACTCCTTAAGGTCAGTTTTAACTGACCTAAAAGGTCAGTTCTTTGATATTCCTGGTGCTAACCACTACACCACACGGCCTTGATGAATGCAATCTCGACATCATTAGTGGTTATAGTTGTGTATTTTCTAGTTGAATATTAACCTTTATCTTATTATTAAAACCCATCAGTTTTAAGTTTCAACTCGTCTCTTCCTGACTATCTGCTATTGCTAGAGGATGATGCTGTTCCTATACCTTTATTTAATGTGACAATTCATTCAATTATGGATCAACTGGACCATCTTAAAAATATTGACTTTGTGAAACTATACAGAAGATGGCCATGGAGAGACTGGCCAGTGAAATATCAAGTAAGCGTGTTTTTAGATTTCTACATTTCCTGGATTTCTATACAAGGTGACTAGAAATAAACGGTCCCCTTGAAAAACGTGTTATTTCGTTTTATTTTCAACATATTTTATTCAAAACATAACAATATTAACAAAAACATATAAGAATTATTTAAAATGGCCACCATTCGCTTCAATACATGCCTTCAGTCTCTTGGGAAAGTTGTCCACAATCTTAGCCAAGGTTTCAACAGTAATCTCATCCATGCCTTGATTAATGCTCGCTTCAACGATTCAACTGTCGTATGGGGCTTCGTATACACTTTCTCTTCCAGAATACTCCACACCGCGTAATCGAGAGGGTTCAAATCCGAAGAACTTGGTGAAATAAAACGAAAAAACACGATTTTCAAGGGGGTCCGTTTATTTCTAGTCACCCTGTATATCCTATCTAAATCCTTAAAAATCGTATTTATATTTAGGTACTCGGTTTAAACCCCATCTTAGCCTACCTCTTGCAGATATTCTTATGGAAAAATCGAAATATTATCGTTATTGTTATTGTAGTTGTTTTCGTCCAATATACTTGGATGACACATTTTCGTCAGGTATTCAGAAGATTTTAGGCACTAGGAACGAATTTCACTTCACTTTTTTCGGAATCTAATTTCCGTGAAGTGAAATTCGTTCCTAGTGCCAGATTTTATAAAGACGAAAGTTTAGTTGGTATCTGACGTCCGATTTCATCTTACTCATAAAGTATTGCTAACAGAAGCCCAAGGGTGCTGCACTCCAGCCGTTCTCTATCGTGTCAAACGAATACCTACTATTTTAGAAGCTATAAAGAATTATAAAAATGAAACAAGACCACAAAAAGATCTTGTTCTTGATGCCGTTACAGAAGAAGAAGGATTCGTGGCTAGACAATCTGATATTAATTTAGTTGTTCATATAGGATATCTTAGTTCACTGAGTAACGTATATAAAAACGTTGGAAATTAATGAAATTTGTCCCCAGAGGTCGATTGTTGTACTTGATTAGTGTCAAGTGATTAGTGACAAGTGATTAGTAACAAGTGAGCAAAAATGAATGAAAAAGTTGACAAGTGATAAGTTCACTAAAAAACTGACTTGTCACTTAACACTTTTCAAAAAAAGTGATTAAGCTCTTTAGCTAATCACTTTTTTTGATAAGTGATAAACTTGTCAGTTTTTTAGTGAACTTGTCATTAATCACTTGTCAAGTGCCCACTTGTCAACCTTTTCATTCATTTTTGTTCACTTGTACTAATCACTTGTCACTAATCAAGTACAACAATCGACCCCTGAGTATACTATTTTTTTAACATAAAATTTAATAAATAGTACTTCTCGTCTTGTCTCGTCTCGCTTTTGAGAAAAACATTGTAGCTTTGAGATGCATAAAAATTTATTAAAAAAATAGAATTTTTTTAATTTTTCGATTCTTGTAAATTCGGCACAGCTATGATAGTCTTCTCTTTGGTTTTTGTAGTCAAGAAAATTTCTACAAACGATCCACGTATCATTCTAGAATCAAAAATTCGCATAATTTATATCTACGAAATCTACCGACTAAAAACCAAATACATAATCCAGTTATAGCCAGCTACTAAAATCCATAAGTTCATTCCAATAAACGTCGATAACTTTATATCTTCTATATAAGCATAGAAGAAGTTCCAATATCCGTTAACGACTACACAGAAAGTAGTTATGATAAAAGCCTAAAATTTTCGATTTTTTAAATAATTTTTGTTATATTTTATAACTAACTTGGATTAGAAGTTTCAACTCGTCCATATGGTTTTTGTTAGCGAGGAACTTTTTCTTCTAAAATTGGAAAATTTAAAAAAGAATGTGACATATTGTTTAGAAATCTAGAAATACTGGAAATCTACAAATCTAGAAACATGGGACAAATCGATTCGAAGCGTAAAAATGATTCCTTAACCCTGATTCAGAGAAATAGATGTGTATATTGAAGCGAAAATCAAAAAATTTTGAAATTTCTTTCTCAAAATCATATTCCTGAGCGTAATTTCATGCGGGGAATCGATTGCGCGCATTCCGGAAGCTTGAAAACGCTTCCCTGACCTTGATTCAAGAAAATAAGTGTGTGTATTGAAGCAAAAATCCAACATATACTAATGACTCTGTTTCTGAGTGGTATCACCCATGACCTAATCATCACCCAGTGGGTGATGGTTGGGTGAATTTTGGGTGCTATCACCCATTTTTTCGTCCCCTGCATTTTATCTAATCAGTAAAGTTTTCAAACTTTTACTTGTACCAAAAGAAACATCATCGTAATAACATACAACCCAAAACATGTACCATAGTTAAGAACACAAATATAAAATTCTACATAGACCATAAATGAAAACCACCAATCAGCATTTTCACCAGCGCCCCAAGTCGAATACTCGCAGTAATATATAAAAGCTAGATTAGGATTTAAATGAAAACATGTTACGATCAAACACC
The DNA here is from genome assembly GCA_900406225.1 of Acrobeloides nanus. Classification (NCBI taxonomy): domain Eukaryota; kingdom Metazoa; phylum Nematoda; class Chromadorea; order Rhabditida; family Cephalobidae; genus Acrobeloides; species Acrobeloides nanus. The sequence continues at coordinate 2,316 of OZJO01024237.1, read as the reverse complement.
ATAACCATCCTATAGGAATCGAATACTATAAAAAATTTTAAAAATACGAAAAAAGCATAAAAATGGTAAAAATGGAAAAATCTACCTTAAAACTCGAGTTTTCCAGCTTTTTAACTATATGTCTAGGTAGACAGATAATCACAAATCGATTGATGGCTAACATCAAACAATAGTACCATACGGTGTATGTAGTTCCTTGTAATAAGGCTCCAAGAAACTAGAATTTTTAAGCCTAAGCCTAAATAGTGAAAAAAACCTACCTTGTTCAAAATAAATTCATGTGAAATTTGAACCACGGTGAAAATAAATGTACTAGCATGACATACGAGTTGAAAACAGTCGACTATTCCTAGACAAAAGATGATCTTGTATGCTACACCTTCATAGAGTTTCGCATGTTTTTTGAAGATCTAAAACCATTTTTGTTCTTATATAGGCTAATTTTGTAAAATTTTAGATTTCTAGATTTTTTAGATTTTCTAGATTTCTGGGTTTCTAGCATAGTATCCTGAAATGGATACTGCTCTTCCAAACCTGTTTTGGAAGGAAAGCCTGCGATAAATCACTCAAATCGGTTTGTGCCTCAGTCGCTCGAGATGTAAGAGAATCGAACGGTTGTCAGCTAGCTGTCAATAAGACGATTTGGCACTAGGAACGAATGCATCGCACAAAAAAATTCCGCACGGATCTTCCGCACATAAATTTTCCGCACGGACCTACCGCACAGGATTTTCCGCACATTTACAAATCCGCACGGATTTTCCGCACAAGGATCTTCCGCACATTTTTTGCATTGTAAAAGTTGCCTGAATTTCAATAAAGTCGTGCTTATTGAAACGATCTTTAAAAATGTGAGAAAAAATTCAAAAATGTGCGGAAGATTCTGTGCGGTAGATCCGTGCGGTCATTCTGTGCGGAAAATCCGTGCGGAAGATCTTTGTGCGGAAGATCCTGTGCGGTAAATTCCTTTAAAAACTGTACGGTGCACTTATTGCCGACGATTTGTATGTATTATGTATTTTCAATAAAGTTTTTGAGTTTATTTCTTTTATATGCATATTCCATTACTACATAATCTGCGTATACTATAAATGGTGATTTCGATGTGACTACAGGGAGTTACATGGATCCCTTTCTAAAAAGGAATAAGACAGCCATGACGGCTGACAACCGTTCGGTTCTCTTACATCCCGAGCGACTGGGTAACTTCCTGTAGTCACATCGGGATCACCATTTATGGTATACGCAGATTGCGTTAGAATGGATTGTGCAAGTAAAAGAAATAAACTTTAAAACTTTATAGAAAATACAGAATACATACAAAACATCTTACAGCCTTGACGGCTAACAACCGTTCAGTTCTCTTACATCCCGAGCGATTGACGCGCAAACCGATTCTAGTGAATTGTCACAGGCTCTCCTCCCAAAACAGGTTTGGAAGAACAATTCCATTCAGGATACTATACTAGGTTCTAGATTTTCAGACTTCTGGGTTTCTAGATTTCTAGAGTGTCTAGATTTCTTGGATTTCTAAATTTCTGTATATTACAAACCACGGATAACTTACATACAAAACCATACAATAAGGTACTAACATAATTATACTCAAACTAGCATAGATTCCCGTTTTCACTACGCTTCAAAAAATGAAGATATGGGTTCAATCGATAACGTTTCATTAGATGAATTCATTTTAAAAAGAGAAAGGAAAAGTGTGCAAAAATTTGTTGTGTTACTTAGAAATTTAACCAATTCGTCATAACAAACTTCCATATATTTATTCTCGAGGTTTTTAATCTTTCTAACTTAATATGATTTATCGTTACGCAAAAGCATTTATGCAATTATCCTTTTATTTTAGCAACGTGATTTATGAGATTTGCTCATTGCCCATTGATTAAACCTCCACGGATTCTGAAATCTTTATTCAACATCATGTTCAACTTCAAAAACAGATTCTGCAAAACACTTAAATTTATAAACGTTCAAATAGTTGGAGGCAAGTAGAGGCATAGCATCGCTATACCCATGATACTTATAACATATAGTGCTAACCTTTGAGCCAATGATTTCGATTAGTTTGATTAGTTTTGCACTATGGTTTAACAGTTGAACCAATTTCGATGCTAATATATCAAAATAGAAACCTACACGTAATAAAGAAAAAATCATAAGTTCTTAATTTTTTTAGTCTAGTGACTTTGGTAGGTTTATATAAATATTCGCCATTATCTTGATCCCAATGACCGTAAAATATTTAACTTCTCCATCTTTATACTAAATTGGTCATGCGAGTTTGATCAAGCACAAGAAATC
>OZJO01024230.1:0-14477 GCA_900406225.1 Acrobeloides nanus | reverse complement strand
TTGATTTTCGCTTCAATACACCGATTCCTTCCCTGAATCAGGGTCAAGGAAGCGTTTTCATGCTCCGGGAGTGCGCGCAATTGATTCCCCGCCTAGAAAAACCTAAGAATCGACGGTTTTCTCATACAATCCGAAAATGTTTGATTTTCGCTTCAATACACCGATTCCTTCCCTGAATCAGGGTCAAGGAAGCGTTTTCGTGCTTCGGGAATGCGCGGAATCGATTTCTCGCATAAAATTACCCCTAAGAAAGTATTTTTTACAAAAAATTTTAGAAAAAAATTTTTTTCGGAGGAGTGGCCATGATTTTTACCCCCCTTTAAAAACCTTCGGATATGTGGGTTTCTAAGTTTCTGAGCCATTAAAATATTTTTCGTCTTACGAGATTTGGCCCGGGACCAAGTAAAAAACAATGCAGTGGTGTTAAAAATAATTTTTAGGGCCAAACGACGATGCGGATGGGAACAAAGTTTTTTTCTAGAGACATATCTTTGAATTTTTGACCCCTCATGGGACAAGATTTTTGTGTATTTCCATTGTAAAACCTAAGTTTTCGACCACTTTTTCCACAACATAACCCCATACACCTAATATAAATATTGTAGCCCGCATCTCCAGCTGTCCAAAAATGCCGAGATCATCGGAATTGGATTTAACCATCAAGAGTTATGCTCAAAATACTAAAATGGAAAAAATACCCTATAAGGCCTAACATTCATAGGGGCCAAAATGGACTTTTTTAAAGTTTGAACGCCATTTCAAATGCTTATTTATGTTTCTTTTGCGTCCAAATTTCATATTATTTACTCAGTTTGCCTAGTGCCGCAGGACGTTCGAACTTTCGAGATATCGTCTCTTAATTTTTCCAGTAAGAGTGTAAGTTTGCCAAAAAAATCGCATTCTTGAAAAAATGACTAAAAACGAAACTTTTTAGTAAAAAATTTAAATGGCCATTTTTTCAACAAAAAATTCAATGCTTACGGAATTAATTCCATGTTTTGCTCTAGCCTTTTCAACCGCATCCTTGATATCCTAAAATCTTTTTGTGTTTGAAAATTATGCATAAAAATTATTTTACCAAAGGAACTTTGACATGCTTCTTTGCTGGGACATTTGTATCTATTAGTGGCATCAAAGCGATAGTTCCGGCAAGATAGCGCAATTTTTCATTTGTAATCACACCACTCTAAAAATATCAAAAATTAAATTTACTCAGTGTACGCTCGACCAACCGTTGTGTATTTAATAGGATTGATCGAGATTTTTAAAGATACCGGCTTTTGGTATTGAAAACCGGGAGCGGGATTTTATTTCGGGATCCCGAAATCAATGGAGTGAAGTTTGTCGCGTCAAGTCCCAACCCTAATAGGGATCTTAAATGTCCTGTTTATTTTGGACACCCTGTAATATGTATTTTTTTATAGGGGTCGGAATTTTTTTGAGGGGTTACATCTATAAAAGTGGTGTCGATTGTCTTCTTTCGTCGCCCCATACAACTTAGTTTTAGCACTCCGGGTTTAAATCAAATGTTTTTGAGATCGTCTGGACAGTCAGACACAATTTATAGTAGGATAAAAAACATACTTCAGTAGAAACATGTGTATTGTTTAATTGAGTAATGCGATTTATTATTGACAATTTTTTAAATTCTATTGCTTGTTTAATACATTCATAATACTTATCGGAAAGCGAATAATTTTCATGCCTTTTATAAGCTTCCATATTAACAATTCTTTCTAATTTCGGCCGTTCTTCTACTGGTTTCAAACAGGACTCAATAAAACATTTAAAATTCTCACTATAAGTTTCCAACATTTTATCCCCAGAAAATTTGTATTCCTTTATGAGATTTTGTAATATAATAATATCAAGATTTTCTTCATTTTGGACGTAGGGCAGCTTGCCCATGATGAACTCGAGAATTGTAATTCCAACACTCCAGATTTCAGACCGAAAACCATGGTAAAACCCACCCTTGGTAAGACGTTCAGGTGGCATATAAGCTACTGTTCCGATAAAGGTACTAGCCTTTGAATCATCTAAAATTCTTGAAGCCCCAAAGTCGCATAACTTTATTTCGCCTCTTGAATTTATCAAAATATTTAGTGGTTTAATATCTCGATGCATAATGCTATTTTCTTTACAAACTTCCACAGCTTTTATAACAGAAAATATAATATGCCACAAGTCTTCTTCTGATATTGCAATTTTTGCACCATGAAGCCATTTATAAAAATCGCTTAATGACATATCCATGAGTTCCATACAAATTAGGATATGATCTCCAAAAATACAAAATCCATAAAAACTGACTATTGATGAGGATGCTGCTACTTTTTGATGGGCTTCAATCTCTGTTTGGAGTTCTTTTAGAGCAGATTGATTATGAAGATGATGTTGATCATAGTGGATTCTAATAAATTTTATTGCCAATTCGTGTCCACTTGGGATATGAAGGTATTTTTCAACGACGCTTTGTTTGTGGGCATAAATTCGTTCTTGATATTGAAAATCTTCGGATTTGAATGGATAAGATTTGGAATTATCAGGAAATTTTAAAACATTGGCATCTTCTAGGTTGCTTAAAATTCCGATATTTTGGTTGCCAACATTTATGGGGGATTGAGATAACAGTCCTAACATTCTAGCTAAAAATCGACAAATACAATGGCAAATGATCAGATACAATTGAAAAATCCGATACACATAGGCGACTCTGGGGGGGGGGGGGGAACAGGGGACCAAGATTTTCTCCTAGAGCATAAACAGTTCTCCCTATAGTAAATTATTTTTTTTATTAAATAAAAGTTTCAAAAGAGTGATAAAAAATCTAATCAATAAAGTTTATATTGAAATAAACCATCAAAGAACTAATTTGATGATTGTGCATATTTAAAGAGACACTTAATGTTTACATAACTCCTTTATAAAATCGCTGTTTTAAAATCGAATACAATTTAAAGCCAAATCTTAGTCCCCAATTTGGGGTAAAATTTTTTCTTTTTAAATGTTAAATTTATTAACGAAAAAGTCGCTAAAATTTGTTATCCGCCATGTTTGAGCCATTGAAGAAAAATTAGAAAATGGAGTAAACCAATGAATAAATTTTGTATGAAGCGTTCCTCTAATTTCACGTTATGTTAAAACCATTTTTTCGATAGAATGCAGCATTGTAAAGACGGAAAAAATTTATTCGTATTAGATTTTTTTAAAATACAATCACATTTTTTATATTATAAAAAAGTAAGAAACCTTAGTTCTGGTACTTTGCCATAACTCGAAATATTGGTGGAGTTACGGGATCCTCAAGTTGGCCATAAAAGCTATATGGTGCTTGGTATTAAAATGGACATATCTCGAAAAACTATTTAAAAATTTCGATGGGGTTTTTTGCAGGCGATTCGTCTGGTCATATACTACGTTTTAAAAAAAATATGGCATTTTGATGCTATCATAATTTTTTATGGTCAAAATACTCTCAACAAGCCATTTTTTGACATGTCCAAAATTACGATTTTGACTCAAAAAAATATATAGAAAATCGGCATTTTTCGATCGTTTTCGATGAAATTTTTTCATAGTGGGTAAGAGTATATGCTGAATACGATCCAATCGATCTTTTTGGGAATAAATCATGTTTTCGTGTGTTTTTACATATGTTTTTTACACACGAAAACATGATTTATTCCCAAAAAGACCGATTGGATCGTATTCAGCATACACTCTTACCCCCTACTGAAAAAAAAATTTCATCGAAAACGATCGAAAAATGCATTTTTTTAAAATATTTTTTTGGGCAACAACAACTTATGTCACAAGCCAATATAAAAAATCGCATATTTTGCAAATTAAACATTTTCGAAAGAAAATCATACAAGACAATTTAGGTGATTTTGATAGTGTAATTTCTCAGCAATCCAACGACACAAGTTTTGGGCTTTTGAAGTTGGTAGTACCCGAAATTCGCATAATTAGAGCATGGTCCAAAGACAAGTCCCAAAACCTATCTAAAGGAACTTTTTTTCAAAAAATTTTTGCGCCATCGTATTCAGCGTGAAAAACTACCCCAGAAACCGTCTTTAGTACCTTGGACCTTCCGAGTGTTAAAGGCCAGGAATTCTAGTTTATTTTTATGTGCAACTCGAAGCTCGTGTAGTGAGAAAATGTCGAGCTAGAGTCCAAAAAATGAATTTTTGAGAGGTCAAGCATGTCAAAAAGTTGTCAAAATCAAACATATACTTGAAAATTTTTTTGACAACATTTTTGACAACTTTTTGACAACATTTTGACAATATTTTGACAACTTTTGACAACTTTTTGACAACTTTTTTGACATGCTTGAACGCACCCTCAGGCATAGGTTTTCAAGCTTCGGGAATGCGCGGAATCGATTTTTCGCATAAAATTATCCTAGGAACGTCAATTTTGAAACAAATTTTAAAAAAAATTTTTTGTCGGGGATGCAGTCGCGATTGTTTGTCCTCTTTTAATAACAAAAACAAAATTTTCGCATAGACTTTAATCTCTAAGTTTGCAAGAATTTGTGAACAAATTTTTTGATTTTCTGCACCTGATGCTTGATTTCTGCACCGCACAAAATATCTTTCTTTGGAAAAATTCTAATTAAGCACTTTCTTATGAAAACTATATTACGTCGTTTGTACAGGGTAGCGCAAAAAAGTTCCATTTTACCACTTTGTTTTCATGAAAAATTTTTTTGTTTTCATGACCCAAAAATTTTTTCTTAAAAATGACCCTATCCTACACCCTACCCTACCCTATGTACTACTATAAACATCTAATGTCTGTGTGTCTGTCTTTTGTCCAAACGATCTCGGAAACGTTAGATTTCAACCCTCCACTACCATTGCAAAAGTTGTAGGGAACAATGAGAGAAGACGATTGACACCAAAATCATCGAAATCAGAAAATTTTTCACTTTTTATTCTTGGGGGACCAAGGTGAAAAAATCGATTTTTCAAAAAATTCTCCTGATTTTTTGTACTCGGGTATGGGGAACACGAATCTGATTTTTTTAATTTTGGCCGCAGGAAAGGGTCTAATTGACCAATTTTAATAAGATCGGTAATTAGGGTTGCCATATCGCTCCGGAACCGGAGAAATTACTTCGGTTTTTGACATTTTCTCCGGTTCTCCGGTTTTTAAACTTTTCTTTCTAATGTTAAAGGGAGAGGTACACTTGTATAAGTAAAATCGAGATTTTATAAAAAGGATGCATAAAAATGATTTTTTTAAAATCATGAATTGAGTAAAAAACCATGAAAAAAATATTTAGACGTCGTTTGGACTCCCGTTCTGGCCAAAATGCGTCAAAAATGCCGTTTTTAGCTAGTTTTTTTATGTTTTGAGTTCATTTTTTCTGTAATTTTTTTATTCCCTCTGTAATTCTTGTAGAACAACTCATCTAGCTTCTTTTTCATCTGTTGATTTGTAAAAAAATACGAATTTTTCATTGACTTATACGAAATTTACGACTTCCCCGAAGATCAGAACATCGAAAAATAGCGTTTTCTAGCGTTTCTGAAGGAAATGGGGGCTCGAAAAACACCTTTATTGGGCTTGTTTTTTCGCAAAAACTTCATATTTCACCGTTTTTGACTATGCCCAACAATTTCTAAGCGTTTTTGGAATGATTTGAAAAAATGTCAAAAAATCTAAAATCTTGGAAAATTTCGATTTTACTTATACAAGTGTACCCCCCTTTAACGCGTATTTTGTTGTTTTGTTATACTATAAACATGATTAAAATTAAATGCAAATTTTTTACACATTATCTATGCAACAAAAAATCATTTTAAAAAAATTACTTATACAGCAAAAGAGTCATGAAATTTTCTACGGTTTTTTAAAAAATTTCTCCGGTTTTTACCGATTTTTGCTCCGGTTTATGAAATGGCATGTGGCAACCCTATCAGTAATTACTATTCTAATAGGATGTGAAATACAATCAGCAATTACCGATCCGCTCGGGAGTGTCACTCGGAGTATCCACTCGGAGTCACAACCCCTCGAGCGAGGAGCGCTCTCGGTACTTAGAAGTAATTCGATGCGGGGAATCGATTGCCGAAGCGCAAAAACACTTGACTGACACTAATTCTGGAGAAAAATCCAAAAAAAATTTTGCTTCAAAAACCCAATTTTTTCTTAAATCGGGACCAGGAAGGCATTTTCACGCTTCGTTATGCTTGCAGTCGATTTCCGCATCGAATCACCTATAAGGGGTCATTTTTAGGAAAAAACTTTTTGGGTCCAAAAATCATGGTAAAGTGGACTTTTGTTTGTGCCACCCTGTATATAGTTATAGTTTCCAAGTTTCTCATAACCTTTAATTAGTTTTTTGGTTGCTATGAAAAAGCAGAAACTTTTTCATCAATTTTGTCTGACACATTTATAAGGAAAGGCTTTTTTTCTATCTTCAATAAAAAAAAGATGACGACTATGTATAGTAATACTTCCACAGCAACGATGGATTACGTTACTTATTATATCTATGTAGGAGAGGGATTGCTATTGGTGTTGTTAAATTTCCCTCTGGCTTTGGTAATTTTCCTAACTCCTGTGTTGAGAGCACAAAAAGAGTTTATCATTTTTGCTTGTTGTATGATATTTGATGGGATATTCGGATTTTCTTACTTGTATTGTGGAGTGTTTCGGCTGATAGTTTTTTATACAGAAAAATGTAAGGCTTGTGAAAGATCAGATATGAATGGCACAAGTGTACAACCCACAGTGATGCGCCGAATCCGGAAAGATCGAACCCGAAACTTTGAGAGTCGAAACCGAAACTTTAGGGGCCGAAACCGGGGTCGAAATTACACAACTGAAATTTTGAAATTTTATAGGAAATTGCCATTTTTTAAGCTAAGAATGCTCTGAAAATGACGATTTTTGGCGAAAAATGATGAATTTTGATGAAAAAATTGACATTTTTGAACATTTTTTAGAAACCGAATTTTCATTTTTGAAAATTCAGTTTCGATTTTTCGAAGCCAGAAACTTTGTGGGTTGAAATTTCGAAGCGAAGCTGAAAACGACAGTTTCGACGCATCACTAACAAACACCCCTCTCCAAATTTCAAAATTTTGGATGAGCCCTTGGCCTCACGGCCCCATACACAAGGACGAGCTGAAGGGATCGCAAAGAGCCCGGACAGTCTGGACTTTGGCCCTCTCTATGGTCGGAAGCCCGTGATCTGATGTAGAGCTGGCGCCAGTGGCGTGTTTAGGATTGCATTTTGGGAGGGACCACCCGCAAAAAGGAGGCAAGGCTTAAGACGTCCTACCTCACCATACACTAATTGTCTACCGCCTCAAAAATTTGAACAATGATAACACCCTCTCCAAAATTATGGTCGAACTCTTGTTTTGTAGAGTTTTCTTCCCTTGTGTTGACAAATAACATACTCAAATGTACGATAAAGTGTATCATTTGAATTTTTTAAATTTAGTTATCCCTTTATGGAGTGGATGGCTATGTTTCAACACTCCATTCAACTATGGCTTCATTTTTATAACACCAGGAGCTGGTCTACTATCGTTGGTTGTAGCTATAGATCGACTAATTTCCGTTTTATTCCCGACAAAATACATAAAATTCCCTCCGTCATATGCATTTATGGTAGTTGGCGCAGCTGTAATTGGTTCATTACCTAGTTTTATTATTTCAGCATTAGAATGTTATTATAGGAGAGATATTTATGAGGTTTGTTATATCCTAAACATAAGTTGGTAAGGGAGTCCAAATTTAGGCCCCATCATCTCATAATCGATCAAGATGGGATCTAAAAATGTTATGGGGATCATTTTTTAGTCTAAGATTCAGATTATAGGTACTGACCAGAGCCCGAAATTGGACCCCAAAGTCTCCCTCGAACGGGGAGGCTTTGGAGTATGGGTCCTCAGCTCCCATGGGTCACGGACCTAGGGGCCTGCGCTTTGGGCCTTATGGAGGCCTGGAGGCTGGGCCCTGTGGGGGATGGGCCTAGGAATAAAGATCCAAGGAGCTATGGTGCCGGAGCATTAGACCCGCCAACAAAACTTCTGCACTCAAAGTCGCATCCTCCCATGGAATCTTGGCTCCCTAAGCCCAGCCCCTCGGTGCTCAGACCATCAGCCCATGGGTATAAGTGCCTAAACACAGACTCGAGACTTACACCTCAGAGAAACTGAGATGACTTCTCTCTCTCTCTGTCGGAGGAGCTGTTGGCTCCCGGTACTTTTTTTAAAGGGGCTAATTTTAGTTTCCAATAATATGCAATATACAAAATGGTACAATCCCCTTCTTATTTTATGCATTACGCGGCATCCGAATTGTTGCAATTATTTTGGCTGCATTACTTTATTTACCGATTGGCTTGAGAATTTATTTTGTATGTTTTGTTTAAAAAAAGAGCGCCCCCAAACCATCATCAAGTCAAAAATTAGGTGGAAACCTTTTCTTTGTCTGATCGAAAGCCGGTTAATGAGAAAATTCCTCATCAAAATTTTTGTTTGGTCATCTCTCATAAGTAACAGAAACCCTCATACCATGAGCTGCATCCCTTTTTCATGTATGACTATATATAAGTAAACACTATACAAAAAAAATCGATTTTTAGCTCAACCAATCAAGCGCAAACTTGACTTCTTTCAATAACATCAATCGTAAAAAATTATTGCGCATGACAATTACTATTATACTCATCACAACAAGTCAATTAGTAATGTTCGGTTTTCCGGATATATGGATATTTTTGAACCCTAATAAGACAGCACCAAATATTTTCTTTTTGATGAATTTGAACAAGGGTATTATATTTTTTGACATAAAGTTTCATAAGTGGGTGGGAAGTGCAGGGTGCGGCAGACTAAACCGGTCATATGAGAATGTTCATGATCACACATCGTTATAGAGATTTTTTTATTGAAACCATAACAAAAAAGAAAATTATAAACAAAACTATTCAAAATGACTTCCCTTATCTTTTACACAGTCCTTCAACCGCTTGAGAAAATTATCAACAAAAATCCCTATAACGATATGTGATCATGAACATTCTCATGTGACCGGTTTATTCTGCCGCACCCTGTAAAACTTAAGGAATCAATGAGCTTGTGAAAATGAACTTTTCGCTACAAAATAAGATTTCTTATTTTTAGGTGTGCTAAACATCTTGATTTTTCTCATCACACAAAGAGAGCTGAGAAATGCAGTTTTCTCTAGAATTGGCAAGCGATTCATCAAGCAAAAGAACACACCACAAATGGTCCAAATGTTCGAACGAAGAAAATCTTCTCAGTTTGACACTCAACGAACTACTATAGAAACCGGAAATATTCATTTCATTCCTACTTAAGAATAATTTTTATAAGTGGCTCACTGCGGCCTGTAGTGGTTCACTGCAGGCCAACAAGTGACGTTCATAAAGTTGACACGAAAAGTTGACATGATAAAGTTGACATGACAAGATAACGTTGAGAGCACGAGATACGACTTTTATTTTGTCCATATAACCTAATTCGTCGGGCCACGAATCATTATTTCGAAAACTTAAAATTTATCCCTTAAAATTTATCCCTTAGAATTTATCCCACTTAAAATTTATCCCACTTAAAATTTATCCCTATTAAAATTTATCCCTCTTAAAATTTATCCCTTAAAATTTATCCTAATTAAAATTTATCCTCAATTTATAAAAAAATTATGTGCTTTCATTCTTTTTTAGTAAAAATATTCTTTCGCCATACACTATTTTTCTAAGCATATTTAGTATACCTTCAATTTTTCTAGACAGTTTCACATTGTACAGAGTGGGGCAAAAAACCGGACCTTTGCGAGTTTTCAACCAAAAAATAATTTTTTAAATTTCTTTGTTGCCTGACTTTCTGTCGAACTTATCAAAGAGCAAAAATTTAGTAAAGTGACCTTTGTGGGTGTGAGTGATGTGGGTGATGCCATCCATTGGGTGATGGGTCGGTGAATTTTGGTTGCTATCACCTATTTTTTCGCCTCCTGTTTTGCACGCATCTTGCGCAGAGATCGAAACGGGTCCAAGCCCGACCCGTGAGGGCCGGGCTTAGGAAAGTTTTTACAAAAATAATATTTTTACAAATAAAAATTTATATTTTTAACTAAAAAACTTATTACCTTATAAATAATTAAAATTTTCAATGTTGAATTTTCGGGCCCAACGGATATTGGCCCGGATAATGGGCCTAAGTCCTTATTGACCGGCCCGTCATCCGGGCCTAGGTCCATTTGGCCCGGTCCGTATCATTGATCCGTCCGGGCTTGGGCCCGGATGGATCTGATCCGGTCCTAGGCCCGGATGATCGCGCCCAATTTCGACCTCTGGTCTCGAGGATATTAGCACGCATTTGTGGCGCCCCTAAAAAGTGCTTCATTTTTAAAGCAAATTATTTTTTCAACTTAAAATTTTACTACTTTTCAACATGACAAATTGTTTCACTTTTACAATAAAAAATAGCTAGGGTACAAAAGTTAGGGGAATTTTGATAAAAGTTAGGGAAATAGAAATTGTTTACCGATAAAGGTAGGGGAACTCTGCAAAAGTGAGGGGAATCGAAGTGACAATTTTCTGGCACCTTCGATTGGAAAATTGGAAGTCGCCCTTAAAATTGTCACTTTGATTTCACTAACTTTTGCTGGTCAAAAATTCCTTTCCCATAACTTTTATCAAAATTCTTCTAATTTTTGCACCCCCTGATTGAAAAGCAAAAGTTAAGGTCCGCGCTAAACAACTCTAGCTGTTGCAAATCGTCGTAAATCAACAATATCTTCGATGAAAACTAACAAATGGAGATAAGAAAAATCATCGTTTATGAAACGGGCATGGTTTCGAAGGAAAACAAGAGTGGTAGAAAAGCAATACTGGATGGATTCGTGTTCTATTTCAACAAGGAATATGATACTATTGAAGAGCATCGAGCTCGCTGGATTTGTTCTCAAAAGGGATGCGCTTTTTTTCTTTCATTGAAACAGACCATATGGGTCATACACACATTTCTTCCCTGAATAAGGGTCAAGGAAGATTTTTCACGCTTCATATGCACGCAATCGATTCCCCGCCCAAAATTATCCCTAGTAAAATTTTTTATCCGGTTTCAAACTTTTTCAACACTGAAACACATGTGTTATTAAGGGTAGACTGTAGTACCTTTTGATGCCGTAAGATTAAATTTTTCTTTTTAGCAAACCACTCTAAAAACTTCTGATGTAGTAAACTCGGTGCGAAATAATATCTCTATTGCTGTGTTGGGACAAATGCCGTCAAAGCAAGCTCTTAACCAACAGGTTCAACGAACGCGACAGGAGGTCTTCAAAGCACCAGAAAATCCACGACATCTACGTGATCTTGTTATTCCTCATCGTTTTAAGGTTCATCAAAAGAGAGGTAAGTTGTTTTGATTATGCATAGAAAAGTTTGTGTCTAAAAATTTATAATTTTGGTTCATAATTAAATTTTTATAAAAAATTGTTACAACTAAATTTTTACGGTTGTGCCTAAAAAGGATGGGGTAGAGCAAAGTTAAAAAGGGCGAAACAAGCTATTTTTTGGGTTTATACAATTATGGATAGCAAATCAAAATCTAGGAACATCATATTCGGGCGTAATTCTATCAGCAACTAGAATTATGCCCGAATATGACGTTCCTAGATTTTGATTTGCTATCCATAATTGTATGAACCCAAAAAATAGCCCCACCCTTGCTTCACTCTTTTAACTTTGCTTCACCCCACTTTTTTATAAAAATATTTTGTAAAAAAATATTTGTAAAAATTTAATTATGATTTTTTAAAATAAAAAATTAGTTATAAGGGGTCTGCTTATAAATTTTTAGACATGACCATAGAAAGCACGTGTTTGTTTTAGATTCGTTTGGAGGAGAAAATGTAGTTGAAGAAAGATTTCTGCAATCCGAAATAACCATTGGTAACTCGAAAATTTTGATATTTGCTCGACAACAATTCTTGGATCTGTTAGCTGATACGGATAATTGGCTTGGTGATGGTACTTTTAAATCGGCTCCACCTCTCTTTACTCAGCTTTTCACTATTCATGCAAAATGGCGTAATACACATCGAGTGGTGCCCTGCATATATGCAATTTTACCGGATAAACTTGAATCTACTTATGCTGCAATGTTTCACGAGGTGGTCCAGTTTTTAATAAATTTATTTTATTATTGTATTGTAGGTACGACGACTTGTGTATGATTCGTCTCCAACATCATTTTCATGTGATTATGAACTGTCTCTTTTGAACGCAATCAGAGAGGTTTTCCCAGCCACAGAAATTTGGGGATGTTACTTTCACTTCTCACAAAATTTTCGACGAAATCTGGGCGAGGTTAGTTTTTATTTTGTATTTTTAATATTTATTATCCCACTTTTAGTATGGTTTACAAGCTGGAGTCGACAATAATCCGGCATTAGCTCTTCAAGCACGAATGTTGCGTGCATTGGCATTTGTTCCTGAAGAGGATATGGTTTTGGCGTATGAAGAACTACTCTTGCACATACAAATACCGTTTTGGCGCAATTTCTTGATACAATACTTCGAAGTGTATTATATTGGTGAACCAGATCATTATGGTGGTGCACGAGGAGACGGAAAATTTCCAAGGGCATCTTGGAATGTTTATGCTCGTACTTTGAATGGTATGTTTCGTTGTGTTTTGTTATGCTATACTCATGTTATGTTTATAACTGAAAATTCTTAAAATTACAATTTTTTGTTAAAAATTTTTTTACAAAAAAACTTTTTGTAAAAATAGACATTTTTTGGTTAAACTGAGAAGTTTTCTGTGAAAAATCATCTTTATTAACATTGCTACATTTAAGGTGAGATGAAGACAAACAATAGTGCAGAGGGTCAGCATTTCAAAATCAACAACACAATGCAAGAGATGCATCCGTCCATATGGAAATTTATCGATAAAATTCGCAATTTTGACGAATCGACCTATAGCGATTTCTTACAATGGAATGACGGAAAAGTGCCAACTGAATCGAAGAGATGGAAAAATGTTGAAAAGCAGAAGTTGGCCATTGTTCAAAATTACAGAAACGTTGGAATTATGCAATACTTACGATCGGTAGCCAATGTTCTAGCGCAATAATGTCGTTTTAATGTTTGTTTATTAAATATATTGTTAGGTGTCAATGTTTTGTTAATACATGTTCAGTATTTTTTTGTTGTGATAAATTTCTTTCTTAATTTGAATAAAAATGTTTATGGTTTATGGCATTATCTATAATCAGTGATGTTTACGGATGTGAAATTGAGTAACATATTGTATGAATTGAGAACATATCTAAAAGTTCTAATTTGGATCTGATTTCAAATTCAGATTTGAAGTTAGCCCAGATCCAAATTCAAATAAACTCTAAACAGGAACAAAATCGACTTGAATTGAACTTCTAGCAGTTGGATACAAACACTTAACACGGCATAAGAGAACATTTTTATAATTTTTTGGCTCCAAATTCGATGAAAAAATCTCTGGAAGAATTACAAATTCGTTGTATTTTCATATGTGAGTGCTGGTCGCGCTCCCGAGTGTCGTAGGTGCTCGGCCTCAAGACTTAAGGAGAAAAAATTTTTATAGATCAAACCTACTTCATTTTTATTTTGAGAAAATTTTAAAATTTGGAAAAAAAATTTTCCCATGGGAAAAATTTTCGAATTTTCTCAAAATAAAAATGAAGTAGTTTTGATCTATAAAAAATTTTTGCCATGGAAAAAAATTATTATTTGCGGGACCTTGGGGCCCCATGGGCCTTTGGGGGCCCATTTTTGGTCTCTGCCCTAAATCGGCACAAAAACTCGGATTTATAGGGGTTTTGGGCTGATTCAGGGTTAGGAAAGCGTTTTCATGATTTTTTTAATGCGCGCAATCGATTTCTCGCATAGAAAACTTCATAGGGTTATTTTAGAAAAAATTTAAAAAATTATTTTTTGCAAACTTGGTCGAAAACTCGCAAAGGTCCGGTTTTTTGCCCCACTCTGTACAATGTGAAACTGTCTAGAAAAATTGAAGGTATACTAAATATGCTTAGAAAAATAGTGTACGAAGAAAAAATATTGTTACTAAAAAAGAATGAGAGCACAGAATTTTTTTTATAAATTGAGGATAAATTTTAATTAGGATAAATTTTAAGGGATAAATTTTAAGAGGGATAAATTTTAATAGGGATAAATTTTAAGTGGGATAAATTTTAAGTGGGATAAATTCTAAGGGATAAATTTTAAGAGACACTTTCTCGAGAGTTCGAACATTGCCTTAAACGGTTCGAGGGCGCTCCAAGTTGAATTTATTTAGGGAGATTAAGTCATGGGAAAGTTTTTAAAAGTCATTTCGAGTCAAAACGCGGGTGCCAAAAAATTCAAAACCATGTTCGAAGCTCAATACCATCGATTTTACGTGTATTTTTTGAATTTTCTAACATCTCTA